>SKCR01033258.1:0-106594 GCA_019454045.1 Zanthoxylum bungeanum
CCGTTAAATAACACACAACCTTGACTTTGGCCAACAAGCTGTATGCTATTCAACTAGGTAGATCTCACAGATCAATTGGATCCAATCCAATCCTAGATCCGGTTAGGTGGACATCCAAGTCCTAAACATATTGCATATGCCAATGTATCTAATACATTTTCTAACCCATATCTCGGAATCATCTAGGCCTTGGCTTGGCACAACAAACCTAATGATTCCAGTTAAGCGGGACCCATTGACAAGGATAGTTTCGTATCAATGTCGTTGGACAATAGTGATCTTGACTTTGGCCAACAATCACAACTTGGACAGACACCGATGTGGAACAAAACTTCTCATGATTCAAGTACATCCTAATTGACAAGGTCTTGACTTTGGCAACAAACCAATGCCAATTGGATCTTGAACAAGAATCATTCAATGGAGGATAATCGCTAATATAGATTGAGGATTTTTGCGTAATTGGCAACCAATTTATTATCTTGTTAGGTCTCATCATCATACAACCCTTAAGCATGCTTCTAAAACATCATAAAGTGCATAAAATAAATTAATAGTGATATACAGATGGATATGTAAAAAAATTTGTTCCTAGAACAAATCACTCCCTTTCCACTCCCCGCTAGTAATATTCTACTTCTACCCAATTACATAATACAATAAAAACCTCATATACATTGAGGGAAATTAGGTGAGAAGAGAATACAAAGAGATAAAGAGATAAGTCTGGACACGCAGGTCCATTTATAAATTCTAAATTTACAATAATTTCTAAAATTACCCTTTCCCTTCTAATATCCATCCGCTATGCACTATTCATTCATCACACATGTATATTCATTCAAGACATGCTATACAACCAATCTAATCCAATTAATTAGTCTTTGTTTAAGTGATCATCCAATGTTCATTCAAAATTAATTCAATTTATTTAATTCCAAATTAAATGATTACACTTTTAATGTGCTTTTAAAGATTAGATTCTAAATCTTATCAAATTGGGTCTCCAAGCCCAACTAACATCCAATGTGTGTTTAATTAAAGTCCAATGGGCTTTCAATTGATTTAAAGGCTTGGGCTTTGGTCAATGTGGGTCAAACCCAATTACCAAGCCCAAATAAGGAATCACCCTAAGTGCCATAAAATCAATTTCAAGCCCATAGGCCCAATTAAACATAAAAGTCCATTAATTAAATTTTAATATTCCAAATTTTAAATTCAATTAATTAAAGTGTAATTGCATGATTAATTCATTAAACCAAATATTTCAAAAACACAATTTAATTCATTAATCATCAATTGTTCAAAACACTTGTCTAACATTATTTGAACAAAAATCAAGTCCTTTAACATGTCATGTTGTATTCGGCCAAGAGAGATTTTTGCGGTTCGATTTGTTTTTCAATCCAATTGAATCACTAATCTATTATCCTTATTGATTTTAAGTCATCTAATGAACTTGAAAGCAAAATTAATAAAGTGAAAAGACCTCCATTTTCGGTCAAGCATCAATTTTAGGGAAAACATCATCCATGCATTTTTCTCAAAATTGATCATGTATTACATCAAATATCATACATTTAATCATGCTTAGTTATCTAATAAAATTGTGCATGAAAAATTCCAAATCAATAAAATGACCTACACATTCGGCCAAGGCATCAATTTTGGGGAAAAAATATCCAATACAATTTTCTCAAAATTGATCATGTAATACATCATATTACAAACAATTAAGCACACTCAAATCATCCAATGAACTTGTGCATGTAAAAATTCAACTTAATGGAAGTACCTCACATTCGGCCAAAGGAACATTTTGGGGAAAAATCATCCAATGCATTTTTCTCAAAATTGATCATGTAATATATCATATATTATACATGTAATCATGCTTAAGTCATCAAATAAGCTTGTGCATGAAAAATTTCAAACCAATGGAAGCACCTCCACATTCGGCCAAGACAACATTTTGGGGGAAAAATCATCCAATGCATTTTTCTTAAAATTGATCATGTAATATATCATATAACATACATATAAGCATACTATAGCATCCAATTTCACAAGAACATGCTTCAATCAATTTTCCCCAAATTAACCCTAATGTATTTCATGCTTAAACATGGCTCCATGATACCATTGTTGGTTTCTATAATTAGTCCCAAAGAATATTAATCCATAGAAATACAAATAACATACATGAAAAGCGAGAAATATGGCGGAATCATACTTACTAAGCTTTGTGACGAAAATGGTGAAGACAATCCTTGAGTCTTCAAGGTGGAAGTTTCGGCCAAGCAAGAAGATGGAGAGAAGCTGCGAATCTTCAAGTGTTCCAAGCTCCAAGGTTGTTTCCCTATCACCTCTTTTGATCCTTGCTTGTGCTAGCAAAAATGGAGAATGAAAAAACAATTTTCTGCCTTTGGTTTGAAGCTCACGGCGTGAGCAAAGGAAGAAGGAGAGGAGAGTTAACCCTTTTGTTTCTCTTTTCCCTTTTGTTACCAAAAAACCGTGAGAGAGAGGAAATTGAAAAGCAATTAAAAAAAATGATATCAAATACCAAAATCAATTTTTTTAATCAAAAACCCTTCAAAAACCGTGAAAGGTTTTCCCTCCAAAATGAAACCCATCATTTGCCATCATTACCATACTTTGAGAATAGAGATAATGTATCATCCCTTAAAGGTGACTAGATACATTCATCATCTATTCGTATCAAGTAATGAGATATCGCGATGCGATTTGCGGATTACCACTCGATTCAAAATACGAATGTGTCCGCAAACACTTCGGGCTCGGTTTCGCTAATTCCGAATTAACGAATTTCCGTCGCGACGTGAATTAAATAATTACGCCTGCGGAATTACTATTCAGTTCGCTAATGAATTATTCTAAATTAATTCGTTTGCCCGAATTAATATCCGATTTTAATTCCGTGTCGAAATCTAATTTCGTTTAATAATATATCGAATATATCATTTTACCGATTAATTCCAAATTAATCGATCTCTCTCTCTCTCTCCAATAAGGCATTTTATCCAAGATAAGTTTCTCCGTTAATAATCCAAGATTAATAAAGTTCGAATCAAACATCATAGGTGAATCTTCAGGAAGCGACCCAAGAGATCTCCGGATATGTTGCAGTAAATACGGTCGTTGGATAATCCAAACACGTACGTACCTCGTACTACGTTTTTACCGATTTACAAGACAAGGTTGGCTTCTAGCAAAGCGCCATGCCTACCCAATTCTCCAGAAATATTCTTACTGGAATATTAGATCTATATCAAGCGTAGTATACCGTAGTATCGCGTACATCGATCTAGTATCGAACGATCACATGTTAGGCCTGGGGCTGGAAGTGTGTCTGCCCCGTACGAAACATATATCGAACATCAAACAACTAGTCTCTTTAAATCGGACAATCCTGACCTGGTCATATTGTCCCGACGGTTGCAACCTTTTTATAGAGTACTACTTCTGTGTCCTGCGCGATCATCAACTCCATATGTCTGAAGTGATACTTCCATCTTGACATCACACCCAGTACACTACGATTCCTGATAAACCCAGAAGTGGTGAACACAGAACCGGTTAAAGTCCCCAACCACCAAAACCAAAGTTTACCGATTGTCGCAAGTACCAGCGATGCAAGTCTCAGGTTAAGACCATATACACCTACCCTGATGCGGCCTCCCATAGACACGCAGACATACTACCAATGGGATTCCGCGAGGTCTATCCAGAGCGAAGCTGTTTTCCGTACCATCGGTAAAACACAACCTCCTATCGCACATGCATAAGTATCCAATACTTAAATATATGAGAACTATGCCGTTGTGCCCTCACAACATGCACAAATGCAATACTAGTCTATTCCGCATTATCGATGTCCGATCTCGATAATACTCCGACTAGGGATATTTAATGATTAAACCTTTATGTATTGATACTGTCTCATATCATCTCAATACGGAACTAATCATATGGACTTTTGCCATTAATATATCAAAGTAAATAATTTTACAAAACGGCAAAAGGCAATTTCATTATCACATAGTTAATTTTGTACAATAATACAATATCATTTACAAAATAGTGACGCTATGGGTCATAATGTCTAACAGGCAACTCCATTATTCTCCGGTTTAGTCCCCCGTGGCTACTCCGTACTCCCGACTAGGCCGCGAGTCTAGAACACAACATGCGTCATCCAGTTCCTGTGTCCCACAGTCTGGCGACTCCACTGGGGATAGAGAATCGACCCCGAAATATTGTCTTGTAATGTTTGGATGTATGTTCTAATTGACCGTGTCTATAGTGGGTAAAATGGGGGTTTAATCAAGGGCATTTTGAAGCTAGGTAATGGTTTGGTGTCTTCCTTCATTCACTACCTTCCTAGAAGGAAAAACTGTGAAGGCACCTATATATCCATCTATCTTTAGCCTATTATGATGGACTAATTTGGAGGACTCGTTGTTTATTCCTGTCACCAAGCGATAAGAGCCTAAGAGGCTAGGGTACTTAAGAGAGCCTCACTCCACCCTCCCTATGGGGAATCTACAACGGGAAATCCATTTGACAGTCAGTCACACACCATAGCTCATTGGCACGTACCTTAGTGTATAAAAAAGGGTGTGCTCACTTGGTCGCTTGAACCCTTGATTGTGGAGACCTAGTTGTGGGCCATCCTTCACCGGTGAGAGCCTTTGTCTACACTCTTGCGAACCCAAACGGTATCTCATGCACCTCATACATACATATGTCATGTTAACACCTTCTATGTCTAAAAAAGACATCATAGATACCGTTTGGGTTAGAGAAGGAACAAGGCTCATTAAAAGAACAGTAACAGTCATGAGTGAATCCGGTAATGAGGTATCCCGTATGGATCAGTTAGAGAACGGTCTCGCCAAGATTACTGAACAGTTGCAAGCCTTGACTATTGTTGTGGCTGGTATGGTTGTGCCCCGTGCTGGTGGAAATTCTGAGAATGTGAGGCGTGAGGAGCCTCCGAATGGGTTGGGGGATGATATCCCCACTTTTGATGATGATATGGCAGAGTATGCAGCAGGCAGAGTATCTGGGTCTCAGACAGAGTTACAGAAACTTCGGTATCAGGTTGAGTCAGTTACCCGCAAGATGAGGGGTAAGAATGAAGATTTGCTGGATTATGAGACACTGACTTTCGAGGATCAGTTGCCGGCACAGTTCAAGATGCATGATATGGCTAAGTTTAACGGGAATGGGGATCCAAGGGTGCATCTCCGACAGTTTGTATCAATGATGAGTTCATTTGGCCTATCTCAGCGCCAAGTGCAGAAAATGTTTGGAATGTCGCTCGAGGGAGCTCTCGTGGTGTGGTACCACAGTTTGGAGAAGAAAGTGAAGGAAGATTCGAGGGAGTTGGCTGATGCTTTCCTGAAGCAGTATGTCACTGACCTAGAGATCGATCTGTCACTCCGCAATCTGGAGAATGTTAAGTAGAAATCAAAGGAGAGTTTTAAGGAGTACGTGGACTGATGGAGGGGGTCAGTTGTTGAAAATGCAAACTAGGCCCTCGAAGAAGGACCAGATTAAAATGATCATCAAGGGCACCAAGCCCTCCATCTATGGGAAGCTAAGGAGGATGACCTCCATGATTACTGATTTTCGGCAGTTGAGGGAAACTGTCATGGATATTGAGGAAGAAGAGGCCGAAAATAGAAAATTCTATGGTCTGAACATGAGGCCTATTGGGGGGACATCGGGAACAAACCATGTTTCTGCTGAGATTGCCGCTATTCGGAACAGAAGATTCTCCAACTTGGGTAGGCCCTTGTCCAAAGTATTGGAGAAGTTGAAGAGACAAGGACTTTTGTCACCCCTAGAAGCCAAACCATTACCCAATCCCCCACCATCACATTATAACCTAAGCCTTTACTGTCACTTTCACCAACAAAAGGGCCATGACACCGACAACTGCTCCCGACTCCGCCATGAAATCTAAGACCTGATAGACTCCAAGAAAATACCTGACCCAGAAACAGAACAGCCTGACACACACATAAACCCCTTACCCAACTACCATGTCGTACCACCACCAGCCTATATGATCAATTCTGGCCTCCTAGAAGACCTTGTCCTAAAATCCTTTCATCCTCAAGCCTTTTGCCTGGGAATCTGGGATAATACTAGTGAAGATGAGACTAAGCAGGGGAAAAACTTTTGGCTTGATTTCTCTAGCAGTGATGAGGAAGAAGTAAGGGGAATGACGCGCAGTGGTCGTTTTTACAATGATATGGCAGAGAAGGGTAAATAAGTTTTGACAGATTGTAGAGAAGTGGTTGAAACTGCAGAAAATACTGAGGGGGATATAGTGATGAGGTAATTGAGGAAGACTAGAGCACAAGTGAGTATCTGGGAACTGTTATGTACATCTCGAGAGCATAGGCAGGCCATGGTCGAGGCCTTGAGCAAGATTGTGGTACCGGAAGATGCCAACCCTGCAATGTTTGTTGGGTCAGTTCAGAAAGAAGCTTTGCAGATATATTTTTCTGAGGATGAACTCCCGGCTTAGGGGAGAAATCATAATAGGCCTATATTTATCAGGGCCGAGGTGAGGGGCAAGAGAACTTCATGTGTGATGGTGGATGACGGTTCGTCCATCAATGTGTGCCCGCTGAAAATTCTGGCGAGATTGGGTATGAAAGCAACAGACTTGGACCCATCCAGCAAGACTATTAAGGCTTATGATGACAGTAAAAGAGGAGTCAAGGGTAATTTTGTGGCTATGGTCAAGCTAGGCCCTATTGAAGATGAAGTTGAGTTTACAGTGCTGGACATCCCAGCCACTTTTGCCTTGTTGTTGGGAAGGCCTTGGTTTCACAAACTTGGGGGCGTGCCTTCCACTTTACATCAGATGATCAAGTTCCCGTATGAGGGAGAAGTTGTTACTATCCGGGCTTAGGTAGATAATATCGTAGCTGCCTTGGAGATACAACCTTTCACGAGGTTTCAGGTGTCAGTTACTTTTGAGGAGTGGGTGGATCCTAGGGTGGCTAGGATCTTGAAAAAAATGAAGTTTGAGCCGGGAGAAGGTTCAAAATTGCCAGATTTCAGAGGACAGACTACTCGGAAAGGTTTGGGGTACAAATCTGATGAAGAAATGCCGAAGGTCAAGAAAAAGGGCCTGAAACTGATGGAGTGTTTTATGAAAGCTTCAGGATATCAAGGGGAGCCTGAACTTGTGGAAGTTAATGGAATTGTGGTACCTGGGTTTGAGATCTTCCAGGATATGTTGGGTAAGAAGCTGATAGTTGAAGAAATTATGAAGAAAGAAGAATAGAATTGGGAGGAAGAACTAATGAAGTTGGAGAGCCTGACTCTGGGAGAGGACGAAAAGTCTGAGGAAGACCTGATTGCAGAGGAAGAAGTGTCCATAGATGATGAAGACATTTACCTTCCTGATTTGTTTGAATGTACTTCCGCATTATCCAATAATAAAGACATTTCTTTTGCTTACTTGCCTGAGTCATTTCTATTTACTCTGCACGAATCAAGCATATTTGTCATCAGTTCAGCCAGAACTACTGCATTTAACTTGGGTACACTTGAGAACCCCAAGGAAATTCTGATTGCAAGTGAAGTAACCTCTGAAGAGAGAGAGAAACTAGAAGAAGTGTTGGTCAGATATGCCAAAGTGTTTGCTTGGTCCTATGACGACATGCATGGGGTAGACAGAAACATTACCCAGCACACAATACCAACTTATCCAAATATGAGGCCAGTAAAACAGAAACTCCGACGGATGAGACCATAATGGGCTGAGAAAGTCAGAGAGGAGGTTAAGAAACAGATAGATGTGGGGTTCCTGGAAGTAGTAAAGTATCCTGAGTGGTTGGCTAATATAGTACCGGTGCCAAAGAAAGACGAGAAGGTCAGAATGTGTGTAGACTACAGAGATCTCAACAAGGCTTGTCAAAAAGATGATTTTCCACTGCCGCATATAGATGTTCTGGTTGATAATGCGGCTTTATCTGCCAGGTATTCATTTGGAGATGGATTTTCAGGTTACAAGCAGGTTCTCATTGCTGAGGAAGACAAACATAAGACTGCATTTGTTACTGAGTGGGGTACTTATTGTTACAAGGTTATGCCGTTTGGGCTTAAGAATGCGGGGGCTACTAATCAGCGGATGGCCACTACACTTTTCCACGACTTGATGCACAAAGAGATTGAGGTGTATGTGGATGACATGATGGTAAAATCAGAGACAAGAGTTGGGCATATTGAAGCACTGAAAAGGTTCCTTCAGAGAGTTGACAGATACAACCTGCGGCTTAATCTCAAGAAATGTGTGTTTGGGGTGACATCAGGGAAATTGCTTGGTCATACAGTGGGAATGGGCGGAATAGAGGTAGACTCCAAAACGATCAAGGCAATCACAGAAATGCCTGCACCGAAGACAGAAAAAGAAGTCAGAGCATTCTTGGGGAAGATTCAGTACATCAGTCGGTTCATCGCCAAGTTGACATCAGTATGTGAGCCTATCTTCAAACTATTGAGAAAAGATTAGCCGGTGAGATGGAATGAACAGTGTCAGACGGCCTTCGACAAAATCAAAGAGTACTTGGTAAAGCCTCATGTATTGAAACCTCCGAGACCGGGCAGACCTTTGGTATTGTATTTGGCTATAGAATCAGAAGCACTGGGGGCAATGATGGTACAGGCTGATGAGACAGGGGTAGAACATGCAGTCTATTATCTGAGTAAGAAGATGCTCCCGTATGAGGCTTGATATCAGGAAGTTGAGAAGATCTGTCTTGCAATGGTATGGGCTTCCAGAAAATTGCGGCATTATTTCCAGTCATACAAGATCCAGGTAGTGGCAAAGGAAAATCCTCTGAAGTATCTTCATTCGGTGCCTTCACTAGTGGGAAAATTAGGCAGATGGTTGGTATTGCTGACAGAGTTTGACATTGAGTATCTCACCTCCAAAGTGATCAAAGGGCGAGCAGTAGCAGAGTTTCTAGCATTGCAACCTGTTGAGGGGGATCAGTATAAGTTTGAATTTCCAGATGAAGAGATCCAAGCAATAACAGTCCAGAGATGGAAGATGTATTTTGACAGAGCAGTGAATTACAAGGGAGCCGGAATTGGGATCGTGATAGTAACCCCCGAGGGAGAGACTTTGCCTTTGGCCAAGAGGTTGACATTCAGAGTGACTAACAACATGGCCGAGTATGAAGCATGTGCTTTTGGTTTGACGGCATTGATAGCCTTGAAGGCCGGGAGTGTGGAAGTCTACGGAGATTCTATGTTGGTGGTCCAGCAGATGCAAGGAGAATGGGAATTGAAAGAAGAACGGTTGAAACCTTACATTTTTCACCTCAGAAAGTTGGCACAGGTTATCCCCGAGTGTAAGTTTCAGCACTTACCGAGAGAAGAGAATCAGATGGCAGATGCATTGGCTACACTTACAACAACTTGGGAAAATCCAGAAAAGTTAGTGATGAGACCGCTGATACTGACAACAGCAAGCAGACCTGTTTATGAGATAGAAATAATTCTGGAAGTTGAGGTCGACGACGGCAAACCTTGGTATTATGACATTCAGAGGTGTCTGGAACATGATGAACTCCCGGAAGAGGCAGGCAGAAAAGACAAAATAGCCATTCAGAAGTTAGCTTCCCAGTATGTGACTTTGAAAGGGGAACTGTACAAGAGGCAAGCAAATGGTTTTCAGTTGAAGTGTTTGAGAAAGGAAGAAGCCCAGCATGTAATGGAAGAAATACACGCGGGGGTATGTGGTCCGCACATGAACGGGTTGAATCTGTCCCGAAAGATAGTGAGACAAGGTTTTTATTGGTCAACCATGGAAACTGACTGCGCAAAGATGGTAAAGCACTGTCATGACTGTCAAGCACATGGTAATTTGAATCACTTACCGCACACAGAGTTGCACGGGTTTTCAGAGCCGTGGCCTTTCTCAGCATGGGGGATTGATATGATTGGGGAAATTCGACCGAATGCATCAAATAGGCATCGCTTCATAGTAGTGGCAGTAGATTACTTCTCGAAGTGGGTGGAAGCTGAATCATTCCGTAATGTTACAGCAAAACAGATGGCAAAGTTTATAGCTCGGAACCTCATTTGTCGGTATGGTATGCCGTATCATGTAGTGACAGACAACAAAGTTCAGTTTCAAGGAGAGGCGAAGGCAATGTTACAGAGGTACGGGATAGGCCACTACAAGTCATCACCGTACAGGCCGCAGGCAAATGGGGCAGTTGAGGCAGCCAACAAGACTATAAAGACGATTTTAGCCAAGATGACAGAGAACTGCAGAGATTGGGCCGAGAAACTACCATATGCTTTGTGGGGTTACAGAACATCAGTAAAAACAGCAACATGGGCCACACCTTACTCTTTGGTCTATGGAATGGAAGCAGTGTTACCAGTGCAAGTGGAAATACTGTCTATGAGGGTTTTAGCAGAGGTAGAATTACCGAAAACAAAATGGGCCGCACAGAGGTTTGATCAGTTAGCACTGCTGGATGAGAGGAGAACGAAGTCTTTATATCACATGCAGTTGTATCAGAGGAGACTAGCCCGGGCATTTAACAAGAAAGTACGTCCCACCAAGATCAGAAAGGGTGATTTGGTACTTAAGCAGTCGAGACCGTCGACGACAGATCCGAGAGGAAAATTCAGACCTAACTGGGAATGACCTTACATAGTGCAGAAGGTAATGGGAAATGGGGCAGTGAGGTTATCAGACTTGGAAGGAAACGAGCTCACCGAGCCGATCAACATGGACAGATTGAAACAGTACTTTGCCTGAGGGAGAAAGGACCGAGCAGTCACCAAGGGAATCGGCAGAAAACCTAACCCAACGGAGTAGGAAAATCATTCATGCATACACGTAACATTGCATTCTTTTCGTGTTTGTTTTTTTTTTTGTGTTTGCAGGTTCGAAGAAAAGAGAAAGCTGCAGAATTGAGCCAAATAGAGTCAGCATAATTTCAGTTTTGGGGATGAGTCCTAGGGGGCGAGGCCCACATCAATAATTTTTTGGATAAGTCCGAGGCGGCCAGGCCCATATCGGCTTAGGGGCGAAGCCCCCACATCATCATCAGTTTGAGGGCGAGGTCCCTATTGTCAGCGGTGTTGGGGTCGAGGTGCCCAAGGTCGAGGTGCCCCCGTTGTCGGTTGTAGTTCCGGGATGCATCCCAGGGTCGAGGTGCCCACTACATCATCAGTTTGAGGGTGAGGTCCCTACTGTTAGCGGTGTTGGGTCGAGGTGCCCAGGGTCGAGGTGCCCCCGTTATCAGTTGTAGTTCTGGGATGCGTCCCAGGGTCGAAGTGCCCACTACATTATCATATTGAGGGCGAGGTCCCTATTGTTAGCGGTATTGGGTCAAGGTACCCAGGGTCGAGGTGCCCCCATTGTCAGTTGCAGTTATCGGGATGTGTCCCAGGATCGAGGTCCACTACAGCACCAACTCAGCTCGAGGCAGCAGACGAGCCAGGTAAGTGAAAATGCATTGCATAACTTTGATAGGATTGTTCAAAGTCACACACTGCACAAGTCCCATCAAAGTGGGGGTGACTGTAGGCATTGCATTTTTGCATGTGAAACCCGATGATGAGTCTCAGTTGGAGGCACTACCTTTTAAGTAACGGGAGCCGCGAGAAACGGACGTCGGAAGGGAGGAGTCAAGAATTGACTCATATTCGGATTAAGTTCGATGGTTTAGCTTCTGGTTACTTGTTGGTTTTCCGTTTTAAAAATTATTCCCGTCCCAAAAACACTCACAAATCACCTAACCTCGACCCAAAATCCCCGCACCCCTTGGCCTTGACCCAAAACCCCGCAAGCCCACACACCTTGTCCACACAAACCGAACCCACCAACCAAAGGCCCACACGCCCCAACCAAGGACCACAAGCCCATTCACCCTAATACACACCCAAATTAAATCAAATATTAAGTTAAATATAAATAAAATAATGTAATTAAATAAAATAATAATTAAATCATTTACCAAATTAAATAAACATAAAAAAAAAATCATGCCTAATTTAAACAAATCAAATATGTTATATACCTAAATTAAAAAGATGATATACCTAATTAAAATCAATCATAACAAATAAGAAATATTGACTTCCTAATCTAACAAATTAAATGCCTAATCCTAACCAATCAAATATATTGTATTCCTAATCTAAACCAAATTTGTCCCCCCTCAATCTTTGACTTTCCTTGCTTAACACAAAATCAAATCCCTTCCTTGTGAGACAAGGTGAAGCCCTAGCCATTCTCTATATAAACAACCACCACCCAAAGCTCTCCTCCTCTCGGATTCACACATTTTTTTGACAAGAAATCACAAGCAAAAAATAGCAAGGAATCCCTTACAAGTTCACGCATATTACACAAAAAAATATAACAAATTTATCTTCATCTCCTTCCCCTACATGACCGAAAAACACAGCCCCATAAGCTTCCCTCACATCACCGAAAAACACACCAATACAGCAGCCCCATTGCACACCAAAACAGCAGCCCATTACCCTCCCTATATCACCGTAACAATAGCCCCATAAACCTCCCTGCATTACCGAAAAACTGCACTTCTTTTAGTCCTAAAATTACCAAAAACTGCTCTAAAAAAACTGCATTATTATCGAAAATATTAGCCCTCAAAACTGTCCCTAAAATCCCCAAACCAGTGACAAAAATACTGCACTTAAAACCCACAAAAACACCCAAAACAGTCCCCTATACACCTGACACAGTGACCAATAATACGGCAGTGAAACCGTGAAGAAACAGCAGCAAAACGGAGTCAAAACAGTAGCTTGAGCAGCGAAACAGCGACGAAAAATGCGAAGACTGTAGGACACAGAACTTAACAACGCTGTTCTAGGCTCGCGGCCTAGTTGGGACTACGGAATAGCTCGTGGGGAACTAAACCGAAGAAATAACATGGAGTCGCCACCCCGGTGTGACCCGGGAAAATGAGATTTAAGGCCGCACTCACTCCTCGCAAAGGAAGACCTCAAACCGTTAGGTTCGGAATGGTCCCTTACTTATGTCACTTGTGATGATATGATTTGTGCAATAAACTAACAGAATCTACTCATCATGTATGCTCAATAATAACTCAGATCTAATGCGCATTCATCAAAATAACTCCTCATCTAAGTTTGCATGCTTGAAAAGTAAGTCATTAAACGGCAAAAACACAATATGACACAACAAGCATATTGAACCACTAAACCAAAATAAACAAATAACCATTGAAACATAAGCATAAACTAAACAAAATATCATGCATAAAATAACATAATCATGCTTGAAAATAAATAATAAACTAGGCTAAATCATGCTTCAAATAATAAATAAATAATCTACGGACTACATCATGCTCAAATACAAATTTGGTTGAAACGAAATACGTGTGTCTCTCAAGTGGTACGTGGCATTGTATCCCGAGTGCAAACCGCAATACCGTCCATTCAGAATCGGCTACGGAATTTACGTCCGGGTTTCCATCCGATATACCACAAAAGAAAACACACATTCCGTTCATTCGGAAATCACATCATGCACCAATCCACAATACTCATGCGAAATAAAGTAATAAAATAACTAAAAATAAAGGATAGTAAATAAAAGGGGTGCCCTCAGGTCTTACCTTTTTAGCCGCTTTTCGGGAGTGCATTTCACGGTGCCGGAAGGGTTATCATTTCCACTGTTTTCGCTGGTCCACTGTTTCCGCTATTTCCACTGGTTTTGCTGGTTCGCTGTTTCAGATGTTTTTACTGGTCCGCTATTTTTACTGTTTTATCCATTTTCACTCGCGGTTTTCGCTCGCTGTTTTCTCCGATTCACTCGCTATTTTCTACCACTATTTTCTCTATTTTCTTCGCTGTTTGGGGACGGTTTTGGTGGATTATTTTGCGGGCTATTTTTGGATTGTTTTTGTGTGGTTTCTTTACTGGTCACGAGGGCAATTTGTGGAGGCCCTTTTTTATGTGAGCATGGGCTGTATGACTTGGCTTTGGGGGGTGTTCGGTGTTGTTATTTTATTGGTGAGGGGGGTGGCGTTAAAGGCTGTTTGCTGCGTGTTATGCTCAGCTTTGTGGGGTTGTGTTACTGGTCGGTTTAGAGAGAGAGCATGGCCTGTGTGACGTGAGTTAGGGTTCGTGGTTATCAGTGGCTTCAGTGATGGTGTTCTGTTTGTGGCATGTGCCCACTAGAGGAGAGATACGTGAGGGCTGTGGGCGTAAGTTGGTTGCCGAGATTAGGGTTCTGGTTTACTGGTTGTGGGTTGTTTGTTGTCGTCAAGGAGAGAGACGAGTGGGTACGTGAATGGGTTGTTATTCATGCGTGAAGAAGGGTATATGTTTGTTGAATAGGTGTGGCTTAGGGTTGATGAGTTGGTTGCCGTGTGTGGTGGAGAGAAGCGTCAAGGCATTGATTTATCTTTTGTGGCTGGCTTGTGTTGTGAATCAGAGAGCGAGAGCCATAGGTCTTAGGGTTTATATTCTGGCTTCAATGAGAGAGAGATGAGTGGAGAGGGATGCCGAGTGAGTGTGTGGTTTCGTGAGCTGCCTGAAGGTCGTGGACGTGAGGGGCTTTAAGGTGGCTGGTTTGGGGGCTGCTGTGAATGAAAGGGGGGCTGGTTGATTTGTGTTTTTAGGGTTTGTTGAAGATGGAGACAATAGGCTGTTTTTTGTGAAGAGAGAATGGAACCGTTTAGTCGGTCAGAGGGGTTGCTGCCATGAGTAGGGTTGAAAGAAGGTTAGGGTAGAAGGAGGCTACCGTTCACATGTAGGGCGTGTGGATGTCTTGTTTGTTGAGGGTTGATTTTTTCAATGTGTGTGTTTATGGTTGCTTGTCTTCACGGCTGAGAGCTTATGGGCTGTTTATGGCTTTTTGTTTTGTCTCGCATGATGAGGGCTGTCGATTTTTGTGAGGTCTCGCTGGTCGGCTTAGGGTTTATAAGATGGGTGTAATTGCCGCTTAATGAGATAGGGAGGAGATGAGGGATGATGGTTGGTTGTGGCGTTAGTCTGTGTAGTGGCTGTTGGATGGAGATGACGTGTTGTTAAGAGCTAACAACGTGATGCTGTTGGGGAGTAGGTCAGTGGGCGGTTTGGTGGCTTACGTGAGGAGGGTTCGTGAAGACAGATGGCATGATGTCAGTTTGTGCGTTGAAGGGTTGCTAATAGCGTTTAAGGTGGTTGTCTGATGCGTTGTATTTCAGGGGCGTGAAGCGGTGTTGCTCGTGATCACGAAGGAATGGGCGTGAGGGTTCTTGTCTTAGGCGTTGAAGGTTGTTTCAGGGTTTCACTTGCTGTGCCAGAGCGATGGGCTGCATGAGGTGTGATTTTAGGGTTTCATTTGTTGTGTTTGAGGAGAGGCCAAGGGAGAGAGTCATGCGAGAGGGGGAGACCAGCCAAGGCAGTTAGGGTTTGTTGGATGCTTATATAGTGAGAGGGTAGGGTTAGAGTTTCTGCATTGTTTATTTGAAAGGAAAGAAATCAATTAATTTATGTGTTTGTTTAATTTTAATTATTTAAGGCAAGAAATTATTTAAATTATGTGAGTGATTTATTTAATTTTCAAATTTAATTTAATTAGATTTAGTTTAATTTAATTTATGAATTTAATTTAATTGGTTATAATTGGATTGGACTTTAATTTGATTTAGTTTAAATGGATTTTAATTGTATTTTAATTTACTTTAAATTAGTTAACTTTAATTTAATTTAATTTAATTTGTGACGTGTATTTTAAAGGTTTTAATTATTTAATTTGTGAGATGTGTTTTAAATTTAATTTAATTTTTTGGATGTGATTTAATGGGTTTTGTGTGTTTTAAAACAGAGGTCCAACAAGCGAACCCGAAGCGAAACAAGCGAGTTAAATCTGACAAAATACTAATTCCCAACTTTACCCTTCCAACGTTCATTTCCCACGGCTTTCACAAATAAAGAGATAAGGTCTCCATACGAGACTCATCATCGGGCTGATATGTAAAAATGCAATGTCTACATTATGGTATCCCTAGGATATCCTACAATTGGCATTTATCCAATTTGGGTTTCAGTTTGGTATCATCCAAACATATGCCTAGCATACCCAAATTATCAGGAATGTTAAACACGGTTTCTTTCCCTTTCATATCTAATATGATATCTGTCAAACAGATTTTAATGGAACATTATTCTAAATAAGTTATGCACTGTTAATGCTTATCCGTTGAAGGAAATGGTAGCTTAGAGCGACTCATGATTAAGCTTATCATGTCCAACAAAATTCGGTTTCTCAGTTCGGACACACCGTCACCTTGACGTGTTCCGAGAGGAATCCTCATTGAAAGAATACTATAGTCTTTCAAGTATTTAAGAAACTTATTGCTTAAGTATTTTCCATTACGGTCTTACCGTGACGGTATAATACTATAACCGATCTATTTGTCTATTTAGTGTCGAAACTTTCCGATTTGTGTTTCAAAAGAGACACATAACTATTACGCGATGCCACATCCGTAAAGGTCACAAAACATTCATATCCACCTCTAGCCTAGCTAGACATGGGCCCACTTGCTTCACTATGAACTAGGACTAACAGGTCGGTGGCATTTGCACTTTTACCAAGTAAATAGTGGTTTAGGCACATTGCCCAATAAACTAGATTCGTAGACTTTATTTGATTGGAATCAAATTTTTTCTAGTACCCACTCTTCGAAAGTGTGGATATACGATTCTTGTTTAATTGTGTCCTAGACAACAACGCCACAAATTAGTTTCTTCTGATCAAATCAGTTTGAGCTATTTGTTTGTCATGTTATATATTTGATATTTATTTAAATTCAAAATATAAATGATGTTATTCACATCTAATGTGTTTATCTCAATATCATCTTTATATAATAAAACACTCTAGTGTTCTCGAATATAAAGGTTCACCCGCAGCGGGTTAAACACTGATATAGAGATAATGTATCTAGTCAAACTAGTTACATTATAACAGTTTCCAAATCCTATTCATAGCATATTATGAACATCATTATATATTTTTGTACCACACTAAGTATTTAAAATCCAATTTCAATACTAGTAGTGAACATAATCTTGACAAACATATTTGAAGTCAGAGCCTTGCTCGTTCTTCAATTCCTTCATGTCTGCTTTGTCCAAACGGCAGTCACGCTTCCGCGATCCCGTTTGCCACATTTAGGCAGACATTTTGGGATATGTCCTTTATCTTCCTAGAAGATTATAATGATTTTGCCTTTGCCCGTTTCAACACTCCAGAAGCCTTTGGCCAAGCCATGGGTTTCTAGAATATCGAAGTAAGGTGCGCCTTGCGCTACTTGCCTAATTGCAAAGTTTGACTTTATCTTCTTAAGAACGGCCATTAACTCCCGAAGAGTTATAAATTGCAATTTAGTACTTATAAAATCTAAGCATAGATTTATGAAGATCCTTCAATTTCTTTATCATACTTTAAGGATCTAATCCTTAGTTCTGATTTAGAAATTAAGGAGTCTACCGTGACAAGCTTAATGGATTAAGCACTTAAGTTATCATTACATAAATCTTCCAAAGATTATGCTATACTATTTGCTTAACTCCGGGCTTAGGCTTAATATATTATTTTATCAAATAAAATAACTTATTATTTTCCAGGACCATCCTGAAATTTTATTCCCAATTTGAAAATTAAACCATTTAAATACATTTTCCTTAAGATTATGTTTTAAATATCAATCTTTCATTTTTCTCTTGATTCTAATAGTCCAACTATTTAATCAATGATTTGTGGTACTATATATTATAATGATTATTATAGTCCAACTATACAATCAAATATAATTTAAATTAATTAACCTCAATTACATTGATTACTATAGTCCAACTATAAAATCAATTATTAATCGAAATTAATTAATTCAAATATATTGATCACTATAATCCAATTTTATAATCAAATATAATACAGTCCAACTGTTTATTAAAACAACAATTTAAATATTAGTCCAACTAACATTTAATATATTTGACGAATTGATATTTGTTTGAGCGCATATGGCGAGTAATTGAACGAATATTGCAAATTCAATTCTTGCCTCCCACTATTTTTCGACGAGCCTCTATCCCTCTGTCGAGTACTCGGGAAACCGTGTTTCCTACCGAGCTAGGATCCCGTTAAATATCACACAATCTTGACTTTGGCCAACAAATTGTATGATAATTAACTAGGTAGATCTCTAAGATCAATTGGATCCAATCCAATTCATATATCCAGTAGGCGGACATCCAAGTCCTAAACATATATCTTATATATGCCAATACATCCAATGTATTACCTAACCTTTTTCCTCTGAATCAACTAAGCCTTGGCTCACTACATAATCAGTTTAAGGGCGAGGTCCCTATTGTCAGCGGTGTTTGGTCGAGGTGCCCCCGTTTTCGGTTGTAGTTCCAGGATGCGTCCCAGGGTCGAGGTGCCCACTACATCATCATATTGACGGCGAGGTCCCTTTTATCTGTGGTGTTGGGTCGAGGTTCCCCCGTTGTCGGTTGTAGTTCTGGGATGCGTCCCAGGGTCGAGGGCCCATTGCATCTCAGCACAGTTCACATTCGGTGGTTCGGGAACAAAGCCAAGAGGTCGAGGCGCCTCGCCACTATATCCACTACATCATCAAATCGTTTTGAAGCAGCCGGCAAACCAGGTGGCAGCTGGCAAGCCAGGTAAGTGAAAATGCATTGCACGTACTTTGATAGGATTGTCATTGTCACACACTGCACAAGTCCCATCAAAGTGGGGGCGACTGTAGGCACTGCATTTTTGCATGTAAGTCCGGATGATGAGTCTCGTATGGAGACACTACCTCTTTGATTGTGAAAGCCGCGAGAAACGGACGTTGGAAGGGTAAAGTTAGGAATTAGTATTTTGTCAGATTTAACTCGCTTGTTTCGCTTCGGGTTCGCTTGTTGGACCTTTGTTTTAAAACACATCTCACAAATTAAATAATTAAAACATTTAAAAAACATGTCACAAATTAAACTAATTAAAATTAAATTAAAATTGAATTGAAATTAAATTAAATTAAAACCAATTAAATTGAATTAAAAAAAATTAAATTCACAAATTAAATTAAACTAAATCTAATTAAATCACATTCTAAATTTAAATAATCCCCTCCTAAATTACATAATTTCTTTCCTTAAATAATTAAATCAAATCCCTCCCTTTTAACATGATTTGTTTCCTTTCAAAACCATGCACAAACCGTAATACCCTCTCACTATAAAAATAACTCAAATTGCAAACCCTAGGCTTCTCTGAGGACTCACCACTCACGGCACAACGAAAAAATAAACCCTAGGCTTCTTCTCCTCAGACTCACGGTAATTACCAAAGAACACAAAAAACAAAACCCAAATAAAATACACCCTAGCTCACTCTCTCTCTCGCTTGGACGGCATCACAAACCCTAAAACCTAACTCATCTCTCTCATCACCTCCTTCACGCCACCATCTCTCTCCCTGATCGAGCCCTTCACTAAAACCACACGGCGTTGAGAACAAAGAGAACCCAAAATAAACCCAAGTCACAGATCAGCCACAACCCACTCGCCACTTCATTCTTTAGCCCCCACTCACGCCTCACGTCCACATACCACACTCACGCACAAGCGCCCTTCACACAAAAAGCCACTACCACACTCACGCATAAGCCCCCTTCATACAAAAAGCAAACCCTTTACTCCACTCACATAGCGACGCACGCCACCATCTGCCTCACGCATGGACATCAACCTAAGCCAACCTTGACGCCACAAATAAGCATTTTGCCCCTTCACACACAAAGAAAACCCTTTACACCACTCAAATAGCAACGTACGCCACCATCTGCCTCACGCATGGACCACAACCTAAGCCAACCTTAACGCCACAAATCAGCCTCTTGCCCCTTCACGCCTAGCCACATAGCATATACACAACACAAAAAGCCACAACAAACACAGACCTCTCGCAGCTCTCACTCTCGGTGGAACCCTCACAAAATCAGAAACGATAACCTTTGCTGCTCACGCCTCACTCCCACTCACAAACAACAACAACCCCTCAAGAGCCCCTCACGTAAGAAACTCCACTTACGCCAAAACACAAAGCAGTTCCTCAACCAGCAAATACAAACGTGAACAACAAAAGGAGAAACAACCCACATCGGCCAAATAAACGCCCCTCACCATCCCTATCATTCTTCAAACAAACAAAAATTATAAACAAATCAACCCCATGCACCATGAACCCTCAGATTCACGTGAAACTGCCCCCACTAGCCGAATAAACTAGCCCCACCACCTCACACTCAGGTACACCTAGCAGCTCTCCACGTGAACCCTCAAGCCGCAAACAGATACACATAAAACCATCACAGGCCATATGTCCCCTGCCTAATTCTTCACGACCAGCAAGCCCTCACAAATTTGCCACAAAGCAACGCAGCCCTTACAGAAGCCAAACAAGACACAATCACACAGCCCTATAAACCGACCCTTAACCACCCAAAAAATAGTAAGCCAAACAGTCCCCAAACAGTGAATAATACACCAAAAAAGTGATCAGAAAACCGTGAGGAAACAACAGTGAAACTGGGTGAAAATAGCAGCCCGAAAAGTGAAACAGCGAGGAGAAACGTTGGATTAGTGAACTAGAAAAGTTACTGAGCAATAATCCTTCCGACGGCCGTGTAACGCCCTTTCGTGAGACGAAAAAATAGGTTAGACCTGAGGGCACTCTCTTATTTATTATCTTTCGTTTATTTTGTTTATTTTAAAAATATTATTGCATGAGAGTCGTTTGAGGCATGATGTGATTGTTGGATGAGCGGGGTATGTGTTCCCTTTTGTGGTATATAAGATGGAAACTCGGATGTAAATTCCATAGCCGATTTCGAATTGAGGGTATTGCGGTTTGTACTCGGGATACAACGTCGCGTACCACTTGAGAGACACGTACTTTGTCTCACCCAAATTTGTATTTGAGCATGTTGTAGTTCGTAGGTCATTTATTTTCTATTAAAACATGATTAGGTGGTAAGCATGTTATTCATCTTTAGGATGATTTAGTCGATAGAAAGTTATTTCTTTATGCATGATTAGGTTGTTTTCACATTAGGGATTTAATTTATATTTATGCTTAGGTTCTTATTTATTTTTCGCATTAGATAATTGAGCATGCTTGTGTGATGATTGTATGTTATTGCGTGTTTGTCGTTATGACAACTTTGAAGTATGCGAACTTAGATATAGGTTCTCATTGTTATTATTATACATGCGGACTTAGGCGTAGCTTACCCTTGAGCATGAATGTTGAATAGATTCGGTTAGTTTATTGCAAAAATCACATCATCACAAGTGACATAAGTAAGGGACCATTCCGAACCCAACGGTTTGAGGTCTTCCCTTGCTAGGGGTGAGTGCGGCCTTAAATCTTTGTCCCGGTTCACACCGGGTGGCGACTCCATGTTATTTCGTACTCCCAACTAGGCTGCGAGCCTAGAACATCGTCGTCAAGTTCTGTGTCCTACACTATTAAAGGGTTATCTATCCTCAAGGAAGATCGTGGGCTATTGAGTCTAAGGTTTTAAACTTAAAATCTCTATGTCTAGTTCATTTTAAGTTTACCAGTTCAATTTTATTAATGGCCAGTTAATAAAAAGCATTAATATTAATACTCAATAAATAAACCTTTATATTACACAAACTATAATTTAACCCCTTATAAACTGGTGATATTGGATTTCATCACAACCCCAGATAACTGGCTTAGTTACGACACATATTTACAAGTAGTAAAAAAAATAAAAGACAAAGTAAAATACTAAAAATTAAATACTGAAAAGTAAATTGTTGAAAAGTAAATAAAGTAAAAGTGAAAGTAAAAAGTAAAAAGTAAAAAATAAAATAAAAGTAAATTACCGAAAGTAAATTGCTGAAAAGTAAATTGCTGAAATTAAATAAAGTAAAAGTACAATAAAAGAAAATGTTGGGGTTAGAGGATCAACTTTTATTTCTACTATTTTAGATATCTCCCTTAATATAATATATTAACTTTGCGTGATAATTACCAACCAGCCATATAGGTGGTATCCTGATTAAGTCAAATTAATAATTAATTACCAACCGACCAACCAGGTGATATCCATACTTAGTCAGGTTAAAACCAATTTATAATTAATTTCCAACCGGCCAATATAGCGGTATCCTCATTAAGTCAGGTTTTAAATAGTTTATATTTTATATTTAAGGGAGATTAATCTAGATAGCAATAATAAAAGCTTTACCTTTTACCCCAGCAAGGGGGAGTTACCTCCTCATTGCTTGAAAAATAAAAACTGCAAAAGTAAAGCAAGAAAATGTGTGTGCGTAAAAGTAAATTGCGGAAAGTAAAAACTGAAAAGTAAAGAAAATAAAGTGTGAAAGGGGAAATTAATTACTGGAAGCTGTAAATAAACAAACAAGATACAATCTTCTTATTTATTCATTAGGAATTTCAAAGAAGAAAATATGAATTTTACAAATGAAATGGCTTGGTATTTATAGGCAAAATTTTGCCTCCATCAAATCATCCATCAAATTCTTCACCAAATCCATTATTAATTTCTCCACTAATTACTCCACCAAATCCATTATTAATTGCTCCACTAATTGCTTATCATGTTTGGTGGTGATTTGATAATTTTTATAATTTATTAATTAATTTATTTTTTGCTTTGAAAATGACTTTAATAATTATACACAACACACTTCTGGATGGTTCATCAATTTCAGTCATGAAATATTCAGAATTAGATATTTTGTCTTTCAAAGTTGTAGATCTTCGAGTCTTCTTTAATCTGGCACTTGAATCAGCTCAATCTGATATCGGAGTAAAACTTTATGGCCAAAATACGACAGATGTGCAAAACTGGAATTTCCCAAACTGCACTTTGTCAAAAACGCCCTTTCAAGTTTCCAATCTCCAAAATTAAAATATCAAGTCCAATAATTGCCCTTATTTGACCCATATTTTGTCCTAAATGATTTCATTAAGACCCGATATTATTTTAACTGCAAAATAAACTAAAACACATCAAAACGTTCATCAAACCCGAGAAACTAACAAAATATTAAGTTAAAGGGGCGGTAAATATTGATATATTTTCCGCTCATCACACCCCCAAACTTAACATTTTGCTAGTCCTCGAGCAAAACAACAACAAAAAATTAAACTAAGCCACTTTTGTAGGGATCACGGTTGCATTTAGCGTATGCAACAAGCCTTTAAACCCCTAGGTGTCCCTAGTGGACGAGTTGTAGTCTCGTGAGGGTTTACAACAATGATACCCACAAACATTTTACAAAAGTAAAAAGGTAGTAAAACTAATGCACACAAAAGCAAAAAGACAAGAGAAAATAGAATAAAGAAAGTTAGTGACTAATCAGGTGAAACTTCTACTCCAAGTTACTAGTTGTTTTGTTTCTTTCTAAATTACCAAATAAGTAAATTCTCTGATTATATTTACCATTCTCCATATACACAGCCAACAAAATATTAAACAACTCATAAGTGCAGTCAATATTCATGATGGTGGTGGTTGTGGGCAATTAATGCCATTTTGCCTCCAAAATTGGTTTTTGCTTTTTGGAAAAGCTTTTACCAAATTTTGTAAAGACTTTTGGCATATGTTTTTAGAAAATAAAAAATACCAAAAATATTATACACTATCTCTCTCCCTAAAGCCATTGTCGTGAGCCTCCATTGAAGAACATGGAAAATTGTTTTTCTTTCTTCACTTGCTAGCACACTTCAAGAATCATTCAAGGTGTTAGGGAAACCCACCTTTGAGCTTGGAATCACTACAAAGCTTGAAGCTTGGATCTTAGAGCTTGGCCCAAAATCTTGAAGAAAGTTTTGAGTTTGACGCATCCTAAAACCGCTCATTGTAAGTATGATTTCGCCATACTTCCCCTTTTGTATTCACATGTTTTTATGCTTAAATATGATCTTGGGAATGCCTTAGAGACCAACAATGGTATCAGAGCCTAGTTTGAGCATGAAAAATATTAGGGTTCTTATGATAAAATTTGGGTAAAATTGATTTGAGCATGATTTGATAAAATTGATTGATTGAGTATGCTTGAATGATGATAACTTAGAGTTATGCATGATCAATTTGATGAAAATTGAATTGGATTAAATTTTCCCCAATTTTGAGGCTTGGCCGAGAGTTATAGATGCCCTGATGTCATGGTATTTTTTGTTCTTTTGATCATTGGATGAGTTGAAAGACATGAGATAAATTGATTTAGGATTTAATTGGATTAAAATCAAAATCGGATTTATAAAAACCTAAAATGCCGTGAGCAATATAGCATGAAATGAGATGATTTTTTGATTCAATAATATTGGACATGTGTTGATGATGATTAGCATGATTAATTAAGTAAATTGGTATTTCGGAAATGTTAATTTAGATAATTAATTGATGTAATACACTTTAATTAATGAAATTATGAAATTTAGAATTTTAGAATTTGACTAATTGGGCTAAATTTGGAATTGGGCTTTTAATGTTGTGTTTGGGCCTAATGGGCTTGGTTGGGCCAAGTTGGCTTGGGTCAATTGGATTGGATCCAAATTGGGCCTAAACCACTACATTAAGTCCAAATATAACTAATGGACCTTTTAATGTTTAATTGGGCCTAAATTGGTTTCTTGGCAAATAAGGGTGATTCCTTAATTGGGCTTTGGTATTTGGGTTTGACCCATATTGACCAAAGTCCATGCCTTAAGAAATTAATTGAAAGCCCATTGGACTTTAATTAAATAACATTGGATGTTAATTGGGCTTTGAGACCCATTTAGATTAGATTTGGAATATAAGTCGTAAAGGAACATTAAAAAGTGTAGTTATTTAATTTAGAATTAAATATGGAATTAGTACTGAATAGTAATTAAATTAGATTTAAATTGTAGTTCGATATAATTCAAGAATTCTTACTTTGAGTACTTATTCTCAAACGAGTTGGACTCGCGCAAAATCAAATCGTTGTTTGAACATTGGATGATCACTTAATTCAAAGATTAATTAATTAGATTAGATTGATTGAATAACATGCTTTGTGTGAATACATAGATGTGTTGAATGAATAATGTATATCAGATTGATATTAGAAGGGAAAGGGAAATTTTGGAAATTGTTGTAAATTTAGAATTTATTAAATTGGACCTGCGTGTCCAGCCTTATCTCTCTTGATTCTTTGTAATTCTCTTCTCACATAATTCCCCTCAATGTTAATGAGGTTTCTTTAATTGTATTATGTAATTGGGTAGAAGTAAGAATAGTTCTAGCCGGCGAGAGGAAATAGAGTGATTTGTTCTAGGAACAATCTGTGAGATATCCATCCACATATCGTTATTAATTTATTTTCGTGCCTTATTATGCTTTTAGAATGCATGCTTAAGGGTGTATGATGAGACCTAACAAAGACAATAAATCGATTACCAATTTACGCAAAAAACCCTCAATAATTATTAAGCGTTTTCCTTCTGTTGAGTGATTCTTACTCAAGATCCAAGATTGGCACTGGTTTGTTGGCCAAAGTCAAGACCTTTGTCCATCGCGGATGTGTTTGAATCATGAATGCTTTGTTGGATATCGTGTGTCTTGTCCAAGTTGTGATTTGTTGGACAAAGTCAAGATCACTTCTTGTCCATCGACAACGATTACGAAGCTTTCCAAAGTCAATGGGTTCCGCTTAAATGGAATCATTAAGCTTGTTGTGCCAAAGCCAAGGTTTAGTTGATTCAGGGGAAAAATGTTAGGAAAAATATATTGGCATATATATTGTATATATGTTTCGGACTTGGAGGTCCACCTACCGGATCTAGAAATTGGATGATATCCAATTGATTTTAGAGATCTACCTAGTTAAATATCATAAAGCTTGTTGGCCAAAGTCAAGGTTGTGTGTTATTTAACGGGATCCTAGCCCACTAGGAAACTAGGTTTCCCGAGTACTCAACAGAGGGTTAGAGGCTCGCCGAAAAATAGTGGGAGGCTAGTATTGAATTTACAATTTCGTTCAAATACTTAGCTTTACATGCTTTCAAAATTATTTCGTCAATTATTTAATGGCACAAACTTTCAGTATTGGAATATGAATCTCATAATTGTTCTGGGATCCGAGAAGTTACTCTACACTATAGAGCGACCTCTTGGGCCTAATCCCCGACCTGATTAGTTGCTTGAGCTAGAGCTTTGGAAGGCTCATAGCGATGACAATGCGACTGCTCAATCGGTAATGCTTGCCGCTATGACTCCGCAATTCCGTCGTCAAAATAAGAGGTTGGATCTCTATGAAATGATGGTGAAGTTGCATGATCTTCACCGATATAACCTTAGATTGCAAAGATATTAGTTGCAGAAGAAGCTCTTCCGCGCTCGAATGTCAGAGGGTACGTCTGTTGAGCACCATGTGTCACAGATGATTGTGACATTGAGCAGCTCGGACAGATGGGCATAGTCTTCGAGGCTGAGACTTCAGTAGATTTGATCCTACAGTCTCTCCCCGACACTTGGAGTGGGTTCATCATGAACTACAACATGTTGAACCAAGACCAAACTCTTTGAGAGTTGATGTCCACTATGTGTGAAGCGGAAAAAGAGCTCCTTAATTGTAAGAAGTGCGAGGTGCACTATGCTTCAACATCTCAGACTCTGAGGGCTTGGCCCAATGCGACTAGAGGTGTTAAGAAGAAGAAGCATAAGAAAAAGGGCAAGGCCAAATCGTCAAAAGGTTCTGGGAAACCTAAGGATAAATCCCAAGATGTTTGTCTCCAGTGCGGCAAGCAGGGTCACTGGAAGCGTGACTGCCGCGAGTACAAGGCACACATAAAGGAAATCAAAGCGGGCAAGGCACTGACTTCAGGTATGTTTGTTATAAAAATAAACATGTCTACTACTAGTTTTAAAAATTGGATTTTTGATTCCGGTTGTGGAACTCATATATGTACTGATGTGCAGGTTCTGCAGATTAGCAGGAGACTGGCCTCAAGAGAGATTGACCTCCGCGTTGGAAATGGGACACACGTCGCCGTTTTGGCCGTTGGCACTTTTGTTTTGGAAGTACCCTCGGGGCATGTACTTAAACTTACAGACTGTTATTATGTACCTAGTTTGACTAGGAATATTATTTATGTATCTATGTTAGCCCAATGTGGGTACACTTTTGTATTTAGAAACACTGGGTGTTTTATGTATAAAAATGATATGGAAATTTGTACTGCTGATGTAAATAATGGTCTATATTTTTTGAATATTAATCAATCTCAAACATATAATGTAACAAACAAACGGCTTAAAGTAAGTAACAAAGATGAAACTTACATGTGGCATTGTCATTTGGGACACATAAACAAGACAGTATATCCACACTTTCGAAGAGTGGGTACTTGGATGGATTTGATCCAAATTCATATGACGTCTGCGAATCTTGTTTATTAGGCAAGATGCCTAAATCACCTTTTAGCGGTAAAGGTTTACGTGCCACCGAACTATTAGCCATTGTTCATAGTGACGTTTGTGGGCCTATGTCTAGCCAGGCTAAAGGTGTATATGAATACTTCGTAACCTTTACGGATGATGCATCGTGTTATGGTTATCTGTATCTTATGAGACACAAGTCGGAAACTTTTGAGAAATTCAAAGAGTTTCGACACGAAGTAGAAAAACAGACCGGCAAAAGTATTAAGACATTACAGTCGGACCGTGGTGGAGAATAGTTGAGCAATGAGTTTCTTGATTACTTGAAAGAATCTGGTATTCTTTCACAGTGGACATCTCCTGGAACACCGTAATTAAACGGTGTGTCCGAACGGAGAAACTGAACTTTGTTAGACATGGTAAGGTCTATGATGAGTCGTACAGAGCTACCTATTTCCTTATGGGGATATGCATTGAACAGTGCAATACTTATTTTGAATAAGGTTCCGTCAAAGTCTGTTCAACAGACTCTGTATGAAATATGGACAGGAAAGAAATTGGGTTTCTCATTCCTGAAGATTTGGGGTTGCTGGGCATACGTCAAACGTTTGGAAGGTACCAAACTAGAACCCAAATCAGATAAATGCCTATTTGTAGGATATCCTAGGGAAACAAAAGGATATTACTTCTATCACCCACAAGAGAACAAAGTATTTGTTGCTCTACATGCGGTTTTCCTTGAGAAGGAATTCCTAAATGCAGTGATAAGTAGGAGGAAAATAGAACTCTATGAAAATCAAAGCGATACTGTTCCTGGCACAGAATCCTTAACGGAACATGAACAGTCCATCAGGGATGAGACTGTACCACAATCTTCAAATACACAAAGACCGCGTAGGTCGGAGAGAGTCAGAAAACTACTTGAGAGGTATGGGTTTCTAATCTCACCTCATGTGGATATTAATCTTATTAAGGAAGATGAGCCGGCTACGTATGAGGAAGCGATACAAGGTATCAACTCCGGTTTATGGCAAGATGCCATGAATTCCGAAATGGATTCCATTTACACCAACCATGTTTGGATTATAGTTGATGCACCAAAGGCGCAAAGCCTATTGGTTGTAAATGGGTCTTCAAGAAGAAAACTGTCATGGATGGTAACGTACAAACATACAAAGCTAGGCTTGTAGCAAAAGGGTATCGTCAACGATATAGTGTCGATTACGATGAAACTTTTTCACCAGTTGCCATGATTAAATCCATTAGGATAATACTTGCTATTGCTACATATTTCGATTACGAGATATGGCAGATGGACGTCAAAACCGCTTTCCTTAACAGAAACCTTATGGAGGATGTTTATATGTAATAGCCTGACGGTTTTTTCGTACCAAGACTTACAAACAAGGTTTCTAAGTTAAATCGATCCATTTATGGATTGAAGCAAGCATCGCGTACTTGGAACCAACGTTTTGATGAGATCTTAAAAGAATATGATTTCGTTCAAAATGAGGATGATCCTTGTGTATATAAGAAGGTTAGTGGGAGCGCACTGACTTTCATTATCCTTTACGTTGATGATGTATTGCTTATTGGCAATGACATTCCCATGTTAACAACGGTGAAAGCTTGGCTTTCATTAAAATTCTCCATGAAGGATCTGGGAGAAGCAGCCTTTATTCTAGGAATAAAGATCTACCAGGATAGATCTAGAAAGCTGTTTGGACTCTCCCAGAGCAGGTACATTGACAAAGTGTTGAAGAGATTCAACATGGATCAGTCCAAGAGGGGAGTGTTGCCAGTGTCACATGGCATCACTCTATCTAAGGACATGTGTCCTAAAACTCAAGATGAGAGAGACAACATGAGTCGGATATCGTTCACCTCTGCAGTCGGATCGATCATGTATGCCATGATATGTACGCGACCTGATGGTTCATATGCTTTGAGCATGTGTAGTCGCTATCAGGCTGATCCAGGTGATGGTCATTGGATGGCGGTTAAGAATATCCTAAAGTATCTTAGACGAACTAAGGATGCTTTCTTAATCTATGGAGATGGAGAACTTGAGGTAACTGGGTATACCGATGCAAGTTTCCAAACCGATAAAGTCACAATCCGGGTATATATTTTGTTTGAATAACGGAGCAGTAAGCTGGAAATCTTCCAAGCAAGAGACTGTTGCCTATTCAACAACAAAAGCGAAGTATATTGTTGTAGCTGAAGCAGCAAAAGAGGCAGTTTGGATCCGTAAATTCCTAATTAGATTAGGAGTAGTTCCGTTAGCAACTGAGCTCGTTCCATTATATTGTGACAATAACGGGGCTATAACGCAGGCTAAGGAACCACGGCCTCATCAACGATCCAAGCATGTTCTTCGACGTTTCCATCTGATTCGTGAGATCATACATCGTGGCGATGTGATGATCGAGAAGGTCGCATCAGAGGACAACATTGCAGATCCGCTGACGAAAACTATTCCTCAACAAAATTTTGAGCGACATGTAAATAGTTCAGGTATTAGAAGCTTGACTGACTGGCTATAGGACAAGTGGGAGATTGTTAGACAATTATGACCCATAGTGTCATTATTTGTAAAAGACATGGTGGTTTTTGTACAAATTAATTATGTAGCAATGGAAATTGCATTTTATCATTTTGTAATTTGATTACTTATATAAAAAATGATAAAAGTCCTTATGATTAGTTCTGGATTATAAGATATGAGACAATATCAATCCATAACGGTTTAATCATTAAATATCCCTAGTCGTAGTATTATCGAGATTGGACATCGATAATGCGGAACAGACTAGTATTGCACTTGTGCGTGTTATGGAAGCGTAACGGTATAGTTATCATATATTTAAGTATTGGATACTTATGCAAGTGTGATAGGAGGTTGTGTTTACCGATGGTACGGAAACAGCTTCGCTCTGGATAGACCCCGCGAATCCCATTGGTAGTATGACTATGTGTCTATGGGAATCTGCATCAAGGTAGGTGTATTTGGTCTTAACCTAAGACTTACATCGCTAGTACTTGTGACAATCAATATGCTTTGGTTTTTGTCGTCCAGGACTTTAACAGGTTCTGTGTACGCCTCTTCTGGGTTTATTGAGAATCGTAGTGTATTGGGTGTGATGTCAAGATGGAAGTATCACTTCAGTCATATGGAGATGATGATCACGCAGGGATACATAACTGGTACTCTAAATGGTTGCAACCATCTGGATAATATGACAATGTCATAATTATCCGATTAAAGAGACTAGTTGCTAGTAATCCGATATATGCTTCGTACGGGGCAGACACTATTCCAGTCCAGGCCTTGCATGTGACATCCGATACTGGATCATAATACGCAATACTACGTATACTACGCCTGATACATATTATATATTCCATTAAGAATATTTCTGGAGAATTGGTTAGGCACGATGCTTTGCTAGAAGCCAACCATGTCTCGTAAATCGGTAAAAATGTAGTACGAGGTACGTACGTGTTCGGATAGTCCGACGACCAAATTTACTGCCAACATATCCAGGGATCTCTTAGGTCGCTTCCCGAAGATTCACCAATGACGTATGATTCGAGAATAATTAATCTGAGATTAATTACAGAGAGATTTTATGTAGGATAAAATACTATTTGAAAAGAGAGAGAACGGTTAATTTGGAATTGATCGATAAAATAATATATTCGATATATTAAACGAAATTAGATTTCGACGCGGAATTAAAATTGGATTTTAATTCGGGCTAACGAATTGATTTAGAATTAATTCGCTAGCGATGTGAATAGTAATTTTGCTAGACATGATTATTTAATTAAATTTGATTTAATTACGTCGCAACGGAAAATTCGTTAATTAGGAATTAACGAACCCGAGCCGGGAAATTTGTTTGCGAGGACAATCCGATTTTGAATCAAGTGCGGCCACAAGTCACATCGCTTGTCACATCACCTATCACTTTAGTGATGGATGTCAAGTCACATTTTGGTGATTGACAACCAGTCACTATTCATGATGGTGGTGGTTGTGGGCAATTAATGCCATTTTGCCTCCAAAATTGGTTTTGCTTTTTGGAAAAGCTTTTACCAAATTTTGTAAAGACTTTTGGCATATGTTTTTAGAAAACAAAAAATACCAAAAATATTATACACACTCTCCCTCCCTAAGGCCATTGTCGTGAGCCTCCATTGAAGGACATGGAAAATTGTTTTTCTTTCGTCACTTGCTAGCACACTTCAAGAATCATTCAAGGTGTTAGGGAAACCCACCTTTGAGCTTGGAATCAACACAAAGCTTGGAGCTTGGCCGAAAATCTTGAAGAAATTTTTGAGTTTGACGTTTCCTAAAACCGCTCATTGTAAGTATGATTCCGCCATACTTCTTTAGTTGTAAGTATATTAAATTACTTGAATATATTTAAATGATAAAAGTCCTTATGATTAGTTTCGGATTATAAGATATGAGACAATATCAATCCATTAAAGGTGTAATAATTAAATATCCCTAGTCATAGTATTATCGAGACTGGACATCTATAATGCGGAATAGGCTAGTATTACACTTGTGCGCGTTATGGAAGCGTAACGACATAGTTCTCATATATTTTGGTATTAGATACTCATTCAAGTGTAATAGGAGATTCTGTTTACCGATGGTACGGGAACAGCTTCCTCTGGATAGACCCATCGGAAACCCATTGGTAGTATGACTATGAGTCTATGGTAATTCGAATCAGGGTAGGTGTATTTGGTCTTAACCTGATACTTGCATCGCTAATACTTGCGACAATCAGTACGCTTTGATTTTGGTCGTCCGGGGCTTTAATAGGTTCTGTGTACACCTCTTCTGGGTTTATTGAGAATCGTAGTGTATTGGGTGTGATGTCAAGATGGAAGTATCACTTCAGTCATATGGAGATGATGATCACGCATGGATGCATAACTGGTACTCTATTATGTTGCAACTATTGGGATAATATGTCAAGGTCATGATTATCCGATTAAAGAGACTAGTTGCTAGTGATCCGATATATGCTTCATACGAAGCAGACACAACTCCAGCCCCAGGCCTAGCATGTGACATCCGATACTGGATCGTAATACGCTATAATTGGTATACTACGCTTGACAAAGATTATATATTCCTTAAGGAATATTTTCTGGAGAATTGGGTAGGCACGGTGCTTTTCTAGAAGCCAACCATGTCTTGTAAATCGGTAAGAATGTGGTACATGGTACGCACATATTCGGACAGTCCGATGACCGGATTTACTGCTAACATATCCAGGGATCTCATGGGTCACTTCCCAAGATTCACCGATGACGTTTGACTCGAACAGAATTAATTTAGAAATAATTATGAGAGAGAGAAAATTAATCTAGGATTAATTGCGGTAAGAATTTATTTGGGATAAAATTCGATTAGAAGTGAGAGAATGATTAATTTTTAATTAATCGATTAAATAATATATTCGATATATTAAATGAAATTAGATTTCATAGCGGAATTAAAATTGGATTTTAATTCGTCCGAACGAATTAATTTAGAAATAATTCGCGAGCGAATTTCGTAATAATTTAGCGATGCATTATTATTTAATTAAGTCGCAACAGAAAATTCATTAATTCCGAATCAACGAACCCGAGCCCGAAATATGTTTTGCGGCCCACTCGAATTTTGAATTTAAAGTGGGGCCCAGCTAGTCACATCACTAGTTAACTTTATTACACTGTTGGTTGATAGAAGTTGGTAGAGATTTTGGTAGCTTGTAAAGCACATAACCTTGATTTCTGAAAGACATATACCAACTTGATTTTTTGGTAAATGTTAATTTGATTTTAGAAATCAAATACACAACAAAAAATTGAAAATCTCTCTCTCACACACACACCAAAACCTTGAGCCTCTCCCTCTCCATTTGAAGTTTTGTTTCAAAATTTCTTCATTGCTAGCACACAAAGGAGTCATTCAATGTGTTAGGAAAACCATTCCCTTGAGTTTGGAATTCAAAGATCAAAGCTTCGAGCTCAACATTCATACAAATTAGGGCTTGGAGCACTTCTCAAGGATGCAAAATTTTTGTATTCTCTACATCCACTTATCCTCTTAATGTAAGTATTTTCCGAAAACTTACTTTGTTTATTCACACAAATTTTATGCTTAATAGATCCTTGGCATGTTCTAGGAGAAACCAACAGAATCTTCCCTATGTTCGGCTTACCTGAGCTCATTCCTGAAAAAATACAAGCCATAGGGTACTAACGCTCTGACCTCGGGAGTTTGATAATGACACTAGAGATTGGCGAGCCATGAGGGGTTCGCACTATTCCCGTATGAACTTCATCCCTTCATGCGTTCTGGATCCTCAAAAGTGAAGGTACCTAGATCAGAGCACTTCCACTCGAGGGTTTGATAATGACACCAGGGATTGATGTGCTAGGGTTTTGGTGCTACCCCAGATACCGAGCACCCCTTGATTTGTCTCGACCACGAGCAAATTTCAAGAATATTGAACATGTATTTCCCATTCAAATAACAAACAAGTAAAGTGGACAAGTTTATTAATTAAAAAGGGAAAGTCTTACTAATATTCATGGGATCTACTGCCCTCTTACAACTCTTTGTAGGTCATTTCTAGAGAGTTTTACAATACTTTTTTATTTTCCATGTGGTCGTTCGATGATACTCTTCTGGTCTGAATCTTTCATTCTGATGCTTCTAATCAACTGTGATAGGGTTCCCCCAATTCAAGCTCTCTGAAATCATTTCTGAATGAATTTGGAGCTCGGTTGGGGACTTTTTCCTTGACTTCTAGTGGTTCACCGTGAGCTTTTTCTCCTTCCTCGTCATCCCGGGTGACCACTACATAATAAGCAAGAGGCACTTATGGAAACCGATCGAGTGCTCCTAATATGTCAGTTTGCCTGCCGTTCTGTGAAGACTATCTTGGCCGTGAATCTGAAGATTTGACAGGTTTAGCCACTGCCACAACTTCTTTAGGATGAGCTTGTTCATTCACGAGGGGCACTGTGCAGATTCTGCCAACTCCAAGCGTTACATTTCATTCTGCAGCTCAGTCTTAATTGGTGATTTCTGGTCACATTTTTTACATATCATTTTGCAGCTCAAAAAAAATAGTTACTGGAAGTACTTCCTCAGCATCTCGGCATTCTAGGGCTTCTTGAGCCAGGTGTCGTCCAGTTGTTCCAAAAGATAGGCATCTGACCTGAAGATTTCCACCACCCTATACGATCATTCCCACTTGGCACCTAGTGAATCTTCTTCGGGCTTTTTGGTACACAAAGTGACTCATCTCTTGACTAGGTCTCCGGGGATGAAAGATCGCACCCGAATGTTCTTATTATAAAAACAGGCCATCCTTTGTTGATAGACGGCCATCTTGATTGCCGACCTCTCTATTTTCTCCTCTATCAAGTCGATGTGGTTCCTGACGAGCTCCTCATTCTACCCGATCTCAAAATGCTATACCCGATCGGTCGCCATTCCGATCTCTATTAGGATGACTGCCTCATATCCATTGGCCAAAGAAAATAGGGTCTCTCCCATGGAGTCCTTGTAGGTTGTCCGATGTACCCAAAAGACATCTGGAAACTCTTCATCCCACAAACCCTTGCAAATCCCGAGCCTCGCCTTTAGGTTAGCCTTGATCATTTTGTTAGTTGCTTTGACCTGCCCATTGGACTTTGGGTGAGCAGGTGGGGTGAACCGTAGTGCAATCTGGAGATCTTCGCAAAGCTTATTGAAACCCTTACTGTCGATCTGTTTCTCATTATCAGTAATAACGGCTCGGGGAATCTCAAACCGGTAAATAATGTTCTTCTTGACAAAGTCTGTTGCATTCTTTTTGGTAATGGTAGACAACGGCTCGGCTTCCACCCACTTGGTGAAGTAATCAATGGCAATAATTGCATATTTGGCCTGACCTCGACCAACTGGCATCGACCCAATGATGTCTATCCCCCACTGGGTGAACGGCCATGGACTGGCCAATATAGTCAGTTGCTCGGGTGGCTAGTGTGATATGTTGGCATTCTTCTGACACCCATCACAGACTCGTGCTACCCAGGATCCGTCATGATGTATATTTGGCAAAAAGAACCCATGTCTTAATGTCTTATGTGTAATTGACTGCCCTTCGGCATGGCTACCATAAATTCCCTCATGTATTTCCCTAAGCACATAGTCCACTTCCTCGGGCCCAAGATACCTCAGGAATGGTGTCAGATAACCCCTCCGATACAAAACCCCATCAATCAAGGAGAACATTGTACTATGGTACCTTAGCTTCCTTGTTTTCTTCTTATCTTCAAGAACCTCCCCTGTCTCTAAATATTTCCAGATTGGATCCATCCAAAAGGCTTTTCCCTCCATATCTACCTCTATGACCTATTGTTCCCCTACACTCCTCATCTGCAAACAACCCAAAGGGATAGTCCGGGGGGTTCTTGACTTAATAGATGATGCTAGCTGGGCCAAGGAGTCGGCCTGGTGATTACTTTCCCGACCAACTTGTTCGAACAACACAATCCCCATCCCCCAACTATCTTTTTCACCCCGGCCATATAGGCGATCATGTTCGGTTCCCTTGCCTGGAACTCGCCATTCAGCTGCTGGATGGCCAACTATGAGTCACTTTTTACTATCAGATCCCGGACCCCAGCTTCCATGTAAAGTCTCAACCTGGACAGGATAGCCTCATATTCGACTTCATTATTGGTTGCTCCGAAGGAAAATCTTAAAGCATAAACTAGCTCTTCCCCTTCACTACTTCAGAGGATTATCCCGACCCCACAGCCCTGTGAATTGACCGAACCATCCATAAATAGCTCCTACTTTGCTTCTGCCACTACTAAGACTTGAGGCCCCGTGAACTTGGCAACAAAATCTGCCAGTGTCTGCCCCTTGATTGCAACCATAGGTAGGTAAGATATTGTTGGACAATTATGACCCATAACATCACTATTTGTACAGAACATGGTGTTGTTGTACAAATTAACTATTTGACAAAGGAAATTGCACTTTTGTCATTTTTAATTGGATTACCGGGATATATAAATGATAAAAGTCCATATGATTAATTCTGAATTGATAAGATATGAGACATTATTAATCCACTAAGGTTTAATCATTAAAATATCCCTAGTCGTAGTATTATCGAGATTGGACATCGATAATGCAGAATAGACTAGTATTGCACTTGTACGTGTTATGGGAGCATAACGGCATAGTTCTCATATATTTGGGTATTGGATACTCATACAAGTGTAATAGGAGGTTGGGTTTACCGATCGTACGGAAACAGCTTCGCTCTGGATAGACCCCTCAGAATTCCATTGGTAGATTGACTATGTGTCTATGAGAGTCCGAATTAGGGTAGGTGTATTTGGTCTTAACCTGAGACTTGCATCGCTAATACTTGCGACAATCAGTATACTTTGGTTTTGGTCGTCCAGGGCTTTAACAGGTTCTGTGTACGGCTCTTCTGGGTATACTGAGAATCGTAGTGTATTGGGTGTGATGTCAAGATGGAAGTATCACTCCAGTCATATGGAGATGATGATCACGCATGATATGGAACTAGAACTCTTATGTACTGCAGTCATCGGGATAATATGACTAGGTCATGTTTATCCGATTATAGAGACTAGTTACCAGAGATCTGATATATGCTTCGTACGGGGCAGACATAATTCCAGCCCCAGGCCTTGCATGTGACATCCGATATGGGATCGTAATACGCAATACTACGTCTACTACACCTGACATAGATTACATATTCCTTAAAAGAATATTTCTGGAGAATTGGGTAGGCACGGTTCTTTGCTAGAAGGCAACCATGTCTTGTAAATCGGTAAGAACTTGGTACCGGGTACGCACGTGTTTGGATATTCCGATGACCGGATTTACTACCAACATATCCGGGGATCTCATGGGTCCCTTTCCGAAGATTCACCGATGACCCATGACTTGAAGATAATTAATCTGTGATTAATTAGAAGAGAGAGAAAATTAATCTAGGATTAATTACAGAGAGATTTTATCTGGGATAAAATAATATTTGAAGAGAGGGAACGATTAATTTGGGATTAATCGATAAAATAATATATTCGATATATTAAATTAAATTAGATTTCATAACGGAATTTAAGTTGGATTTTAATTCGGGCGAACAAATTAATTTAGAATTAATTCGCGAGCGACGTGAATAGTAATTTTACGAGGCATAATTATTTAATTAAATTTGATTTAATTACGTCGCAACGGAAAATTCGTTAATTCAGAATTAGCGAACCCGAGCCCGGGATGTGTTGCGGGCCCACTAGGATTTTGAATCAAGTGGGGCCCACATGTCTCATCACATAGTCATTTTAATCAACTTTATGTTGATGGAATTTGGTGGGTGGTTAGAAACTTGTAAAATACACAAAGTGAAAAGGTGATTGACTTTATACCAACTTTGGTATATCATTATTTTATTTTGGAAATTAAAATACAAGTCAACAAAAATCACTTTTCTCACTTCTCTCCTCGTTTACGTTTTTGACAAGCAAAAAAAATTACTCTCTGTCTCTCTTTTGCTCTCATTGCTGAGAGTTGCAAGAAAGAACTAGGAAATTTTATTACAAAATTTCCAAGTGCTAGCACACTAAAGGAGTCTTACAAAGGTGATAGGGAAACCAATCTCATGAGTTTGGAATTCATTCAAGAAACCAAAGTTTTGAACTTCTCTTCAACATCCAACCGAGCATTGTAAGTATTTTCCGCTATCTTCTTTGCGTATTCACACATTTCATATGCTTAATTTGATCTTGGTTTGACCTAGAAAACCCAACAATGGTATCAGAGCCATAATTGAGCATGAAATTGAATTTAGGGTTCTTAAACTTTGATTTGGGTATTTTTGATTTGAGTATGTTTTATTCAAATTGTTTGTTTGAGCATGCTTATAATATGTTAACTTTGAGTTGTGCATGATCAATTTGATGAAAAATTATTTGGATTAAATTTCCCCAAATTTTGAGGCTTGGCCGAATATGAACCCATTTGTAGCTCTTGGTGATTTTTTGAATTTTAGACAATTGGATGTGTTTAAAATGCATGGGATATATTAATTTGTCATTTAATTGGATTGAAATCAAAATTGATATGAAAAGTCCCTCATTGCCGTGAGATTTTGGAAGCATGGAAATGAATTGATTTTTTTTCAATTATGTTGGACATGAATTGATAATTATTTAAAGCATGATTAATTAGTTTAATTGGTATTTTGGAAATATTAGTTTAACTAATTAATTATGGCTATACAATTTAATTTATTAAATTGTGAAATTTGGAATGTTAGAATTTAATTAATTGGGCTTAATTTGGAATTGGGCTATTAATATTGTATTTGGATTTAATGGGCTTGGTTGGGCCAAGTTTGGTTTAGGATAATTGGTTGGATCCAATTGGGCCTAAAACAATTTCCATAAAGTCCAAATATGTTAATTGGGCCTTTAAAATTTAATTGGGCCTAATGGGCCAAAATTAATTTTGTGGCAAAGGGTGATTCCTTATTGGGCTTTGGTTGCCAAAGTCCATGCCTTATGAATTAATTAAAAGCCCATTGCACTTTAATTAAATTGACATTGGAAGTTAATTGGGCTTTGAGACCCATTAAGATTAGATTTAGAATCTAAGTCGTAAAGGCGCATTAAAAGCGTAAACATTTAATTTGGAATTAAATAAAGAATTGGTATTGAATACGAATTAAATTGGATTTAATATTGTAGCTCGATATAATTCAAGAATTTGTACTTTGAGTACTTGTTCTTAAACGAGTTGGACTCGCGCAAATCAAATCGTTGTTTGAATATTATATGCTCATTAATTAAAGATTAATTAATTGGATTAGATTGATTGATAACATGCTTTGTGTGAATACATGGATGTGATGTATGAATAATGTATATCGGATGGATATTAGATTGGTGATGGCAATTTTGGAAATTTTTGTAATAAATTTAGAATTTATTAAATTGGACCTGCGTGTCCAGCCTATTACCTCTTGATTCTTTGTATTTCTCTTCTCACCTATTCCCCTCAATGTAAATGAGGTTTCTTTAGAAGTTTTATGTAATTGGGTAGAAGTAAGATTTGTGCTAGCGGGAGAGAGGAAATAGAGAGATTTGTTCTAGGAACAATTTGTGAGATATCCATCCGCATATCATTATTAATTTATTTATCACGCCTTATTATTCTTTTAGAATGCATGCTTAAGGGTGTATCATGAGACCTAATCAAAGATAATTAATTGGTTGTCAATTACGCGAAAAACCCTCAACAAATATTAAGCGCTTTCCTTCCATTGAATGATTCATTCTCAAGATCTAAGATTGGCACTAGTTTGTTGGCCAAAGTCAAGACCTTTGTCCATCGCGGATGTGTTTGAATCATGAAGGCTTTGTTTCATATCGCAAGTCTTGTCCAAGTTGTGATTTGTTGGCAAAGTCAAGATCACTTCCTGTCCATCGACATCCATTACGAAGCTTTCCAAGGTCAATGGGTCCCGCTTAACTGGAATCATTAAGCTTGTTGTGCCAAAGCTAAGGCTTAGTTGATTCAGAGGAAAAAAGTTAGGGAATATATCGGATATATTGGCATATATTAGATATATGTTTCGGACTTGGATGTCCACCTACTGGATCTAGGAATTGGATGAGATCCAATTGATCTTAGAGATCTACCTAGTTAAATATCATACAGCTTGTTGGCCAAAGTCAAGGTTGTGTGTTATTTAACGGGATCCTAGCCCACTAGGAAACTAGGTTTCCCGAGTACTCAAAAGAGGGTTAGAGGCTCCCCGAAAAATAGTGGGAGGCAAGTATTAAATTTACAATTTCGTTTAGATACTTGCCAATACTCGCTCATTTCATTTTTGTCATTATTTATTAATAAACATATTAGTTGGACTAATATTTAATTGTTGTTTTAAAATTAAACAGTAGGACTATATTCAAACTATTTCATTTATAGTTGATTATATAATTGGATAATAGTAATCAATATATTTGAATTTTAACCAATCAAATAGTAGTTGATTATATAGTTAGACTATACTAAACATTATATTCAATTGTACCCGAAATCGTTGATTGGATAGTTGGACTATTGGAATCAAGATAACTGAAAGATTAGCGTTTAGAACATAATCCTGGGTGAAAATGTTTCTTAAACGGCTCCAATTTTCAAATTGGGAATAGAACCTCAGGATAGTCCTGGGAACTGAGAAATTATTCTATTTGATAGAGAGACCTCTATGGCCTGAGCCCGGAGTTGAGCAAATAGTGGAGCATGAGCTTTGGAAGACTCATGGTGATGATAACTTTAGTCCTCAATCCTTTATGCTTGATGCAATGACACTTTAATTTTGTCGTAAAAACTAAGGATTAGATCCTTATACCATGATGTTGAAATTAAAGGATTTTCATAGATATATTCTTAGATCTTAGAAGTACAAATTGCAAAAGAAGCTCTTTCGCTCGTGTATGTTAGAGGGTACATCTTTCGAGCACTAGGTGTCGCAGATGATCGCTGACATCGATCAGCTAGGTTAGCTGGGCATTACCTACATAGTGGAGACTACCAAAGATTTGATCTTATAGTCTCTACCCGAAAGCTGGGGCATGTTCGTTATGAACCAAGAGAAAGCTCTTGGAGAGTTGATGGCTATGCTCAAGGAGGCAGAGCCAGAACTTCTAAAAGGGCAAAGGCAAAATCATCATAGTCATCTAGGAAGACAAATGACATATCCCAAGATGTCTGCCTAAACTGTGGCAAACGGGATCACTGGATGCTTGACTGCCGTATGGACAAGATAGACATGAAGGAAGTGAAGGCGGGGCAAGGCTCCGGCTTCAAGTATGTTTGTCATAAACATGTTCACTATTAGTTTCAAAATTGGATTTTTGATACTAGATGTGGTACATAAATATATGTACTGATGTGCGGGATCTGCTGATAAGCAGGAGACTAGCTTCAGTTGAGATATACATGCGAGTCGGAAATGGGACAAGAGTCGTTGTTTTAACCGTAGAAACCTAAGTTTAGGAACTACCCTTTGGGTATGTACTTAAATTAGGAAACTGTTATAATGTACCTAGTTTGACTAGAAACATTATCTCTATATCTAAGTTTAACCCGTTGCGGGTATACCTTTATATTCTATAACACTAAGTGTTTTAATTTATAAAGATGATATTGAGATAAACACATTAGATATGAATAACAATATTTATATTTTGAATATAAATGAATCTCAAACATCTAACATGACAAACAAATAGCTCAAACTGAATTAATCAGATGAGACTTATTTGTGGCATTGTTGTCTAGGACACATTTAACAAGACTCGTATATCCACACTTTCGAAGAGTGGGTACTAGGACGGATTTGATTCTAATCAAATGATGTCTACGAATCTAGTTCATTATGCAAAGTGCCTAAAAAACCTTTTACTGGGTAAAAGTACATGTGCCACCGATTTGTTAGCCCTCGTTCATAGTGAAGTAAGTGGGCCCATGTCTAGCTAGACTAGAGGTGGATATGAATACTTCGTAACCTTTACGGATGTGGCATCGTGTTATGGTTATGTGTATCTTATGAAACATAAGTCAGAAACTTTTAGAGTTTCAACTCGAAGTAGACAGACAGCTCGGCTAAAGTATTAAACCGTCACGGTTAGACCGTGGTGGAAAATACTTAAGTAATAAGTTTCTCAAATATTTGAAAGAGTATAGTATTCTTTCATAAAGGACTCCTCTCGGAACACCTCATTTTGACGGTGTGTCCGAACAGAGAAACCGAACCTTGTTGGACATAGTAAGGTTAATTATTAGTCGCCCTGAGCTACCATTTTCCTTCAAATGATACGCATTAATCAGTGCAAAACTTATTTTGAATAAGGTTCCATGAGAATCTGTTAGACAGACTTCATATTAGATATGAACAGGAATGAAAACAGGTTTCTCATTCCTGAAGATTTGGGAATGCTAGGCATATGTTTGGATGATACCAAACAAGAACCCAAATCGGATAAGTGCCTAATTTGTAGGTTATCCTAGGGTAACCAAAGTATAGTACTTATACAACTCACAAGAGAACAATTTAATTGTTGCTCTCCATGCGGTTTTCCTACAAGGAATACCTATATGCAGTGGTAAGTGGGAGGAAAGTAAAATTCGATGAAAATCGGAGTAATACTGTTCAAGGCACCGATTCCTTAATGGAACACAAACAGTTCATCAGGGATGAAATTGTACCACAATCTTCAAATACACAATAACCACGTAAGTCGGAGAGAGTCAGAAAATAACATGGGAGGTATGGGTTTCTGATCTCACCTCGTAAAAATGTCAATCTTATTGATGAACACGAACCGGCTACGAATGATGAAGTGATACAAGGTATCAATTCCCTATTTATGGCAAAATGCCATGATGTCCGAAATGGATTCCATGTATACCAACCAAGTTTAGACACTGGTTGATGTACCGGAAGGCATTGTGCCTATTGGTACTATATGAGTCTTCAAGGAAGACATGCATGGATGGCAACAAACAAACGTAGAAAGCTAGATTTGTAGCGAAAAGGTATCATTATCAACATTGTGTTGATTACGACGAAACCGTTTACCTGTTGCCATGATTAAAATCCATTTGGATAATGCTTGCTAATGCTGCATGTTTCATTTATGAAATATGGCAGCTGAACATCAAAACCGATTTCCTTCAATGGAAACCTTTTGGAGGATGTTTATAATTATCCTAATAGTTTTCTCTTGCCAAAACAAGCAAACAAGGTTTGCAAGTTAAATCAATCCATTTATGGATTGAAGCAAGCATTACGTTCTTGGAACCAACGTTTTGATGTAATCATAATGGTATATGATTTAATTCAAAAGGAAAATGATTTTTGTGTATATAAGGAGGTTAGTGGGAGCGCACTGACAATGATTGTCCTAAATAATGATGATATATCATTTCTTGGAAATGACATTCCCATAATACAATCGGTGAAAGCATGGATTTCATGAAAATTCTCCATAGAATACTTGGGAGAAACAAACTTTATTCTAGGAATAAGGATCTACTGGGATAGATCTAAAAGTTATTGGCACTCTCCGAGAACTCGTACATTTGAAATATGTACGTGCCTTGGTGTCTCATAGGCTTTAAGCATATGGAGTCACAATCGGGCCAATCCAAGTGATGGTCACTGGATTGATGTTAAGAACGTCCTTAAGTATCTTAGATGAACTTAGGATGCTTTCTTAAGCTATGGAGGAGGAGAACTTGAAGTGACTGGGTTCACTGTTGCAAGTTTCCAAACCGACAATAACGATTGTAAGTCGTAATAAGGGTATTATATAGTTTGAATAACTGAACAGTGAGCTTGAAATCTTCCAAGCAAGATACTATTGCCGAATAAACAACAAAAGCGGAATATTGTTGCAGCTGAGGCAGCAATAAAAGCACTTTTGATCTATATAATCCTAATTGAATTAGGAGTAGTTCTATTAGCAACTGAGTTAGGCTACAACACATGCTAAAGAATTAATAGTCTCATCAATGATCCAAGTATATATTTCAACTATTCATCTGATTCGTTCGGATCATACATCATAGCGATGTGATGATCGAATAAATCGCATCAGATGATAACCTTGCAAATCCGCTGACGAAAGCAGTTTCTCCGCAAAAGTTTGAGCGACCCGTATATAGTTCAGGTGTAGCACACTTGAGTGATTTGCTATAGGACAAGTGGGAGATTGTTGGACAATTTTGACCCATAGCATCACTATTTGTACAAAACATGGTATTGTTGTACAAATTAACTATGTGACAAAGGAAATTGCTCTTTTATCATTTGTAATTGGATTACCGGGATAAATAAATGATAAAAGTCCATATGATTAGTTCCAGATTAATAAGATATGAGACAATATTAATCTACTAAGGTTTAATCATTAAAATATCTCCAGTCGTAATATTCTCGTTTGTTTAACCGGCTTGTGAGCTTCGTCCACTGCCAAACGATGATTGATGAACTTAGGATCAATTCCAGGTATATCTCCGTGCCCCCAGGTAAAAATGGTGGCATACCCCTTCAAAAACTCGAGCAACCACTATTTCATGTTCTGTTCCAAACCTGCCCCGACCTTGATCACCTTCACGGGGCCGAAGAGCTCTACCAACTCTAATTCTTCTCCTGCTCCCAACTGAGTGGGGTCGAGGGTCTTGGGACTCGACCAATTCGTCTTATCTCTCTCTCTATTTTGTCTTTTTTCCTCCCTCTTCAATACAGAGCGATTCCTTGGAGACGGTGGAAAAATGACTCCTCGCTATCTTCTGACTCCCAAAAACCACCCCAACTCCCTCATGAGTCAGGAATTTTAACTTCAAGTAACAGCAAGATATGGCTGCCCTTGACTTCATCCTGAAAGGCCGGCCTATAATAACCTGTTAGATGCTCAAGCAATCGACCATTGTGAAATCCATCATCATGGTCTAAGTATAGGGCTGTCCCAATTATTGTCGCCAATCGTATCTGTCCTAATAGGACGACAGTCGCGCCCCCAAACCCGCATATCGGTGTAGCATCCTGGGTCAAAGTTTTGTACTCCACTCCCAATCCCTCCAAGGCCTCATTGGAAATTATATCTACTACATTGCCGAGGTCTACCAGAATTTTGTCCACCTCGACCCCACCGATCACAGCCTTGATTATCAGTGCATCATCAAGAAGTTAGCTTACACTCTAGATCCTCGGGGACTTCTCCATTGTTAGAACTTCCGACCCCCTTATCCGGTAGTAATTTTTTCTTGCCCGATTTGAGTCCCCAGCCAATGTTTTTCCCCTCTCAATAGTGAACATCGACCTTGGCTTCCTACGTTACCGAGCCAGTATGACTTCTCGGTCAATGTAGTCATTCATATAGCCATTCTGTGTAAAATTTTCCAACTGCTCCTGCAAACCTCTGCATCCTTCCGTCATGTGCCATCTCAGATTATGGTTCACACAATATGACCTCTCATTTTTCTTTTCCACGGGGTACTTTTTCACATCGTGCTCCACCAATAGGCCTTTATCTTAGATTTCCTTAACGATCTGAGCCAAAGGTCTGTTCAAAGGCGTGTAGTCCACCCCTCCTGCCAAATGGTTAACCTGGACAAGTGCCCTCCTATCTTGGGGAGCATTATTCTTTTGCATCGGCCTGAACTCCTTCAGTCTCGGGGGCGGCCTCCTTACCTCATTACTCGGACCCTTCTGATTTTTAGGCTGAACCATCCTCTGCCTTTGAGTACTCCCTCCTCGGGCACCCTTCTCTTCCCATTCCATCAAAACGAACTTCCTCGCCAACTCCAAAGCCGTGGCATAGTCCGACACATCTTTGATCCTCAAATGAGTCCATAACTTTACGACCTTGAGAGCCATTTTAAAACTTTCCAATGCCTCATAGGACTCATACGCCCTGATCTCCAGCACCATGTTGTGGTACATTTCAATAAAGTTCTTCAAGGACGCATCGTCCCTTGCTTTACCAACCTCAATGCCACCACTATTTACCTTGGCACACAGGCCCCTTTAAAATGCCGCATAAAAGACTTCCTCAACTGAGAGAAACTACTGATACTCCCCGGGGTCAGGCTTCTGAACCACGAGCTCGTTAACCCGCCCATGGTCAAAGGAAACACCTTGGAGATGGCCTCTCCCACCATCTTTTGGACCTCCATCACTAAAACAAATCTCTCAACATGGGACTTAGGATCTGTATAACCCTTGTAAAGGTCCATGGAAGGCATGGTGAACTTCTTAAGAAACTCCATTGCTAAACTCTCCTACATAAAGGGAGAAGTTGTCTCTCCATTCTGGCCGTCTCTCATCCCCCTTCATATTTTCTTCCAACTTCTTCATCATCTTCCTGGACCAACTCTTCATCTGGTTCTCGGAGTTATCAAGCTCTTTTCCATGAGCTTCCCCACATTTGCCACCGTGTGTATGATTCCTCATGTGACTAGGGATCCACTTCTCTTCCCCAAGGTGTCTCCCATGGTTACTCTCCGTAAAACATGGGATGTTGTTAGAAGACTCAAGTAATTTCCTTTCATTCTCATCTTCCCTCAACTCTCTTTTCGGTTAAACAATGGCTACTACTGCTGATCTTACTCTTTGGTCGTTCCTTATTCCGCCTTCGTCGCCCTCATGAACCCTTTTTCCTCTAGCTATCTCTTCCAACATTCCACTCGGGATAGCTTCAATCTTTTCCTCGTCTCTTCTCTAGTCTTTACAGCTTATCCATCATGGTTTGGATAAAGGCTTGGGTGGATTCCTTCTCATTCCTCATATTTTCTTCCATTTTCTCCATCCATTCGTGGTTGAAGCCTCTGAAGATCTGCGGTTCTCATCTTTCACCATCGTCTCAACACGTCTACTTCTTTTTGTTCTTTCCCCATAGACGGCACCAACTGTTGGCAATTGATTTTCATTCTAGGGGAAAATTCAGAAACTCACTCCTTGAACAATCTTCCCCTAACTATGAATTTGTTTGGTTTTTTGGGAACCAAAAGCAAACTTAGCAGAAAATGAGAACGAACAAAAAGATCAATGAAGGATTTACGTGGTTCGGCTGAATGGATCCAACCTACGTCCACGGGAACAAAGAAAAATATTCATTTCGTAATGTGGTCGGGTATGGTCGACCTCTTTCCTACAGGTAGTCGGGTGTGACCGAGCTACTATATCTCTCAATCGTCCAAACTATTTTCTCTCTTTCTTACAAGTAGCGCTTGAGTAAAATTTTTCTAACCCTTACAAAAGCGCTTTCAACCACTTTAAATACTAAGGAAAATAACCATTGTTCCACCATCCTCATGACGTCAGCCACGTGACCCTATCTATACCGAATGTAAAACCCGCCATTGCCGAAAGTAAAACCTGCTATCTGACATTTCATTAAATCGCTCTGTTTGGGTACTGCCTCACGCAACAATTATGACGATAACATATATCCAACCGTTCACTTGGTGGCGTGTGTCAGAAGATAACCCCACAAGTTACCATGTCACGTTTAAGCTTTATGAAGAGTGTAAGTTCCAGAGATGTGCTTACATTACTACGCCCGACCTGATCAGCACTGTCCCACTCTTCCGAGCTCGGTTGGTCAAGTTGGACCTGAGGTCCCTGATCGCCATGCTTCTCTTAATACTTTTACACCTTGGGTCGGTAAATAAATGATAATCGAGCCCGACCACTCTGCTGGGCTAGATGCCCTCAATTACTGTCTTCGGCCTTTATCACACTGGAGTGGAAATCCCCCTATTACCCTTCTGAACTTGCTGGGGACCTTTAGGCTCAAAAATCACCATCAACTCCCATTTTCCTCTTATGTTTTACATGATCCATGGTTTCCCAATCAGATAAACAAATTATTCTTGCCAAAATATTTTTAAAAAAAATTTGATTAGTTCTTTATTTCGAAGCATGAATTGAGATTTTATGTTTCATCAATTTTTTTTTTACTTTTTTATTTTTTTTATTTTTATTCTTTTTTTTCAAATTAAATTCGTTCATCATCTATTAATGAGTTGGAGATATCTACATATGGATTGATTTTTAATTGTTAGTTAAACTTGAAAAACAAATTGATTATACGAGATATTGCTAGATAATTATTGGCTATAGAATTGGATTTATATATTTAATCCTCTATAATAATAATAGGAACATTATATTTACAGATGCATCCCATCAGTTGGACTTTCTTTAGTAAGAGAGTAATATAATGTCTTAGTTTTGGTTGATTTCTTTAAATAACTCATTGGAGTCACAGGGAAAAAATATTTATCTAATCAAAAGTAGTAATCGACTTGTCACGACCCAGTTTCTCCGGACGTGAACGGCAAGAGACATGAATGCCCATCTCCATAAGCCTCTGAGACGCACATATTTGACATGACTAAACCTAAAAGGTTTACTAAATTTCATCATGATGTATCTTAAACATCATGCAACCTAGATCAATGTCCAGCACCATGAAAAATATGTTCATGCAATTTATACATTACGACACAACCCAATAAGCAAAACAGGCTTAGGCTGATATTAAAATATGATATTGTCTAAGCATGAAATATAATCATATATATGCATCATTACACATGAACTGCTCAAAATGAATAAACCTAACTTGGTCTTACACTACACACACGCACAAACTTACACATGGATTGCTCAAAATGAATAAACCTAACATGGTCTTACACTACAAACACACATAAAAACACACACACATATCATCATTGAACTTATGTGAAATGGTTGTACTATAGACATGCATCAATAGACATGGATATCTCCACATGATGTATTACAATTCCAATTACAACACCGGTGAACTTAGCCACTTTACCTAATACATCTTTTAGATGTGTGAACCCTATTAAACAACCATATGACTGCAGCAGATGATGTCCATCATCCCCAAGCTCGTCCTCACCATACCCGAATGAAATGCCTTCATGGCTGAAAACTAAATAAATTACTACTATGATAACTTAGTGGACGAATATAATAATAATAATAATAATAAAATATGGTTATATAATATTATCTATGTGATAAATTGAAAAATTACACCAAACTCGGAAGGTGAGATATAAGGTATTATTCTACTTATATACATGGAATGTATCTTGACCTGAGGATCTGTAATATAGCTGAACATTAAACATAACAACATATATGCGACATAGAGCAGAAAACATGACGTGACTCTTAATGTGATATGAACTAAACGTATAACTAAAGCGGGGTATACCATTATACCTATGATGTCGGTGACCACTACATTATTGGGCTCGCAGCCTATCAAGAGTACGTATAGTCCAGCGGGGGGATTAACGAGAGAATAACAGAGTTTCCACCTAGTATGAGACACCGAGAATAATTTAAGGCCGTATTACCCCCCCCCCCACAAGGTCCGAAATTAAACCATTTTGGGTTCAGAATGGTCTCTTATTGATACCATTATAATAGTTATATGATTCTCTATCCCCGATTCTCTTATATATAGTGACTCCAATGGGATAGAGAATTGGCCTCGAAAAATGCCTTGTAGTATTATGGCGAGATTGAGGAGAACCATGTGTTCATCCATTGCATACTCTTTTTAACCCTGTTGACGTTGTATATTGATAAATCACTTTCACTCATGACAGTGGATTGGTATGTGATGATAATCATCATTTATTGGCACGTACCATTAGGTATTAAGGTGCGTTCACTTGTTCGATCAAAACCTTGAGTGGGGAGACCTAGTTGTGGATAATCCTTTTATATCATTAGGTATAAAAAAAATTATTTTCAATTGGTCGATCAGACCCATGAGTAGATAGACCTAGTTATGGGCAACCCTTCGCCAATAAGAGTTTAAGTTGTACCCTTGTAAGCCCACATATAAAAAATCCCACAATTGTTATCATATATGGCCTCTCTTATGCTTGTGTTTGGGCCCCCAATAATTTGAAGTTGTTTGAACCTTTTTCCATTATATGTAAAATTTATTGGGCCTTTTTCAACGGGGATAAGTTTATACTTCATGATGATTGGGCCAAATGCTTTGAAATGATAACGAGCCATCTTGTATGCAAATCTTGTTAGGCTTGGAAATGTGTAGATAGTATCCAAAAATGCTAAAACATGAGTCTAACACTCACATTGGCTTTCATCCAAAGCGGGTAAGTTTTGTTTTGCCCATTTGAATGTTCTTAAACATTTATAAGTCCAACCCAAAATAACCTAAATTACTAAGGGTTTAATCCGTCATTTTCAGACAATGGCACAATCTCTATATTAGGCTTAGTCATTTTTATAAATGGAACAAACTTATGTACCCCTGTTGGTGCATGAACTAAGCCATACCTAGGGAAGATGTGAGACTTGCCATGTTTGTGGGAGGAATAAGATTGGAAGGGTATATATTGATGTTTGAGCAAACCATGCATTTCATGAATCTCATGCATTGCATGTATACATACATCATGCTAACACTTTGTGATGCAGCCATCATAGCAACCTGTTAGATTAGAAAACAAAGTAGACTAGTCAAGAAGCACACAGAGAGTACCAAAATGGCAAACATTGACAGCTCATACATAGACCAAATTGAGGATAAGTTGAAAAAATAATTGAACAACTACTAGCTTAGACGGTTAGGGCCGAAGCAAGTAATGAGAGATGTGAGTATAAGAAGCTCTGTGTGTTGGGGTTGGTACTTAGAGCGCCAATTCCCTATTGTATATCCTTGTAAATACTCGTGTAAATATTTTATTATAAGCAGTTTCTATAATATAATATATCTCTTCATATGCTAAAGACGTATTTGACCTTAGAATGATAAGTCATGATGTAGTTGCAAAAGCATCACAACTGAAATTGAGTTGTATCATGACATTGTCATTCTTAGACAGTTCATGGTCAAGGTTTACACTACTTGGTCAGTAAAGCAAACCCGTTGAGACCGGTACATATCGTATACTGGAATATTGGACTCCAATGGTTTCTCAATGAGCCATGAGTCATGGAGGCTCCTATAGACGTGTAGGTGTTTATAGCCGATAAACAATTAACGACTAACCGAAGATTCTTAATGGATGGTACACCAACGTCAATAAGAATCTTCTCGAGTTGAGCAGAATTTATGATTCTTCATCTTAAGATACCATTATTGGCACATGAGACATCTTCTACACTTAGATGGCAGTCACGTCACCGATCTATTCAGATCAGACCTCTGCTTGTTCATTGGGTGTGGATAGATTCTCAGGGTGTCCTGTGTGTCGAGATAGGATCTGTTAGTTCTGTGTACAAAGCATAGGTAGTCCATATATGATTAGCAATCAGATAAAAGCCATGGGGCCGTGGTACACTTTAGAAGTAAGTTCTAAGTGTTCTTTTAGAGATTGCTAATAGAGACGTCGACGGGATTATCCCTATATAGATTTGACATTTACATATATATCTTTTGGATATATCCGGATACCTGTGACATAGGAATTAAACATATGCCATGACCTCGACTTGTATGATTGAGCGAGTTTATCCATGGTCGTCATAATTTACGGGTGGGTAAATTATGGACATGAAATTGGATTCGTGACGGATATGCCTGAATCTAGAAAGGTTCACTAGTGAAATATACTCGTAGAGCACTATGGCAACTTTTATGAATAATACTGATTATTTATAAGTCGTTTATAGGTTAAACGAAAAATACATCTAAAGGGACCTAATGGTCATTTCCTAATTAATGTGTATTTATATTTAATGAAATATTTTATTAAATATAAATTAATTAAATGTCAAATTGTGATATTTGAGATTTATCATAAATTAATATGTATTTGGATATTTAAAGTAAAAATAATACATATATTTAAAATATTTGTCTTTAAATAATTATTTAATTATTTAATTGCCAAATAATTAAAATAATTAAAAATATAAATATCCTTAGTTATGATATTTTTGGAGATGACTTTAGTTGCTTTATTTGACTTATTATAAATCATTAAATGGAGTAATAATCAAATATGCAAGTTGATAAAGTTAATTTTAATTAAACAAAAAAATATCTAGATATTATATATATGCCACAATTGTCAGCCAATGGCATAATTGGGGAGTATATATTGTTTTGTTTCATTTTCATTCATTAGGTCAAGTTACCAAAACATAACAAAAGGAAAGTTGAGAGCAAAGTTGAAGAACAAAGAAAAAGGCTTGAAAATAACTTGATTTTGTAAGTTTTTCCGTAAACTTTTCAACTAAGAAAATATTTCTATCATGCTTAGCTTCAACATGTGTTTTTAGGATGTTGTCTGTACATTTTTGGTTTGTGTTTAAATGGTTGGAAACTTGTATGAATGATGTTTTCATGTATCTGGATTCAAGTGAGCTTATAATAGGTTATTAAGCTATTTTTGATTATTTGATAATCAAGTTGCCATTCTAGAGTTTCCAAGCCACTCATTGATGACCTAGAATTGTTCTTTAGTTTTTTCATGGTGGTGAGACTTGTTTGGTGTGGTAAATATTGAATTAAAGAGTCGGATTTAATTGATTTGGTGTATTTTATCAATTTGAAGAAATTGTAAAATTAGGGTTCTTAACCCTTTCCAAATTTGGGGATTTTAATATATGTGATGTAGTATGCTGTGTATATGATGCATATTAATTTTTGGGTTGATTGGATTTGATCTTGATATATTTTGAACAAAATTGACCAAATTGCAAAAACTAAAAAATTAAGGGGTTGTTCGGCAATTTGGAAAATTTTAGTGATTTTGTTACAATATGTTTTTGATGTGTTGGACAAGTTGGAAATCATTTTAGAATTGATTTAGAATAATCCACAATTGTATTTGACAATTTAAGGACTAAAATGAACAAAATAAAAAGTTTAGGGTTCAAACGGTAATTTCCAAAAAATATGATTTCTTTGTTAAAATTTCAGTTTTTTAGTATTGGGTAATTAAATAAATAGTTTATTTAATTGATCCAAGAAAAATTATTGAAATCGGAAAATTTTGATTTTCCGCGTTCCGCTGCGTTACTGGATATTCTCCATAAAACCCCTACAAAATGGTATTAGAGCAATCTGATTCTGGACACCCGATATGATTATTGTTGGACAAAATGACCCATAGCGTCACGATTTGCACAGATCATTGTGTTGTTGTAGCAAATTAACTATGTGACAAGGAAATTGCACTCTCATCATTTGTGATTAGATCACCATAGATATATAAATGAAGAGAGGTCCCTATGATTAGTTCCTGGACTGAGAATGATATGAGACAGTATCAGTCCCCGAAGGTTTAATCATTAAATATCCCTAGCCGGAGTATTATCGAGACTGGACATCGATAATGCGGAATAGGCTAGTATTGCACTTGTGTGCGTTGTGAGGGCACAACGACATAGTTCTCATATATATAAGTATCGGATACTTATGCAAGTGCGATAGGAGGTCGTGTTTCACCGTTGGTACGGGAAACAGCTTCGCTCTGGATAGACCCCTCGGAATCCCATTGGTATTATGATTATGTGTCTATGGGAGGCCGAAATCAAGGTAGGTGTGTATAGTCTTAACCTGAGACTTACATCGCTAATACTTGCGATAATCGGTAGACTTTGGTCTTGGTGGTACAGGGCTTTAACCGGTTCTGCGTACACCACTTCTGGGTTTATCAGAGAGTCGTAGTGTATTGGGTGTGATGTCAAGACGGAAGTATCACTCCGGTCATAGTGGAGATGATGTCACGCAGGATACGGTATTAGTGCTCTTAAGTGCTGGCCGGCCATCGGGATATTATGACAAGGTCATGTATATCCGATTATAGAGACTAGTTACCAGACATCCGACATGTGCTTCGGACGGGGCATACACTTATCCAGCCCCAGCCCTAGCACGTGACTATCCGATACTGGGCTGATATACGCAATACTATGGTATACTACGCTTGATACAGATCTATATATTCCTGTAAGAATATTTCTGGAGAATAGGGTAGGCATGGCGCTTTGCTAGAAGCCAACCTTGTCTTGTAAATCGGTATAAACGTAGTACGAGGTACTTACGTGTTCGGATAGTCCGACGACCGTATTTACTGCCAACATATCCGGAGATCTCATGGGTCGCTTCCCAAAGATTCACCGATGATGTATGACTCGCACTATGATTAATCTGGGATAATTAGTAAAGAGAGATGATTAATTTCTAGAGAGAGAAAATTAATATGGGATTAATTACAGAGATATTTTATCTCGGATAAAGTATCGTAAAGAGAGAGAACGATTAATTTGGAATTAATCGATAAATTAATATATTTGATATATTAAACGAAATTGGATTTCGACGCGGAATTAAAATTAGATTTTAATTCGGGTGAACGAATTAATTTAGAATTAATTCGTTAGCAACGTGAATAGTGATTTCGCTAGGCGTAATCATTTAATTACGACGCAACGAAAAATTCGTTAATTTGGAATTAGCGAACCCGAGCCCGCGATTGTTTGCGTGGGCATTCGCATTTCGAATGCGAGTACGGCACGCAAGTCAAATCAAGCGTCAAATCGCAAGTCACATCAAACGTCAAATCACATGTCACTTTGAGTGATGTGACATTTGAGTGATTGATATAAGTTGATTTGTGGTGATTGACTAGCATTTAATGCTTTGTTTTTTGAAATAGAAAAAAGGTAAATGGTTTATTATATATTTTGGAAATTATATAAACCCTTTTACAATTTTTTATTTGGTAACTCATTCTCTCTCTCATTTTACGGTTTTAGGCTTTTGGAGCCAAAAACCTTCATCTCTCTCTCACGGTCTCCATGACCGTTTTCTTCATCTTTTTTCTGGTTTGACCGAGCAAATGGAGAAGCTTTTGGATCTTGTTGCAAGATCTAAGTGCTAGCACACACCTTGGGTTATACATAGGTGATAGGGAAACGAATTTATGAGCTTGGATCCATTTTTGGAGCTTGAAGCTTGGAGCTTCAATGGAGGTCTTCAATGGCCGATTTTGGAGGAGCCACCACAGCCCAAAACCGAGCAGTCCCTGCTGTTCAAGGAGGCCAAACCGAGCTTCAACAAGGTGGCAAAAACGCAGCTTGTTCTTCGCATCTCAAACCGTTCAATGTGAGTTAGTATTCCGCCTAACTCCTTTGTGTATTCATGCGAATTTTGTGCTTGATTTCATGATCTTGGGACCTATATTAGAAACTTAACAATGGTATCTTGAGCTTTGATCAAGCATGAAAAAGTTAGGGTTAAATTGGGTAAACTCGATTTAGGCATGATTTGGTTGAATTGTTTGATGAAGTATGCTTGAATGAGGTTGAATTGAAGTTGTGTATGATCAATTTCATGAAATTGGATTGGATTCAATTTTCCCTAAATTTTGGGCATGACAAATTGTGTAAAATCAATTGAAGCATGATTTGATTAAATTGATTGATTAAGTATGCTTAAATGTTGTTGAATTAATGATTGATTGGATCAATTTGAAGAAATTATGTTTGGAACAAATTTCCCCAATTTTTTATGTTGGCATAAAGTGACAAATTTGGGTGGTAACTTGATTTTGAGCATATTTTGTGAAATTGGATGAATGAGAATGCTTAAAGTATGTTTAATTTAAGATTGATTGGATCAATTTGTTGAAATTATGTTTGGAACAAATTTCCCCAAATTCTTATGTTGGCCGAAATTAAAGAACCCTAAATTTCTTGGTGATTTTGTTTGTTTGATCATTGGATGACTTAAAACAATTGGGTAATGTTGTTTTGAAGTTCAATTTGATTGAATTTTGATTTGGAACATTTTTCCCAAATTAAAGTGGCTTGGCCGAATTCAATTGAATTTGAAATTCATTGTGTTTTTTGATTTTAATTCATTGGATGAATTGAATTGATTTGGGAAATGATGATTGTGGATTCGATTGGATTGAAACCGAATCGGATTGGAAAAACCCCTAATTGCCGAGAACAAAAGCATGTAAATTGGGTTTGATTTTAATAAATTGTGTTGGACACTATTTAATGTTAAAGTGCATGATTAAGTATGCTAATTGATGTTTTAGAAATATTAATTGGGTGGTTAATTGTGTATTACACTTAGGTTAATTAATTATGGAATTTAGAATTATAAGTTAATTAATTGGGCTTATTTTTGGAAATTGGGCCTTTAAGGTTGTGATTGGGCTTTTGGGCTTTGTTGTACAAAGTTGAGTTTAGGCAAATTGGTTGGATCCAATTGGGCCTAAAACCGCATCCATAAAGTCCAATTATGACTAATGGACCTTAATTATTTAATTGGGCCTAATGGGCCAAAATTGATTTCTGGGCTTATGGGGTAACTCCCGGATTGGATTTTGGTTGTTCGGTTTGACCCGAGTTGACCAAAAGTCCACGCCTTATAGAAATTAATTAAAAGCCCATTGGACTTTAATTAAATAAACATTAGATGTTAATCGGGCTTTGAGACCCGTTGCGATTAAATTTGGAATTTAAGTCGTAAAGGTTCGTTAATAAAAGTGTAATATTTAATTTGGAATTAAATAGTGAATTAGAATTAAATGCGTATTAAATTGGATTTAATTATGTAGTTTAATTTAATTCAAGAATTCGTACTTTGAGTACTTATTCGTAAAACGAGTTTGACTCGAGCAAAAATCAAATCGTTGTTTGAACATTGGATGATCACTAATTATCAGATTAATTAATTGGATTAGATTGATTGATAACATGCTTGTATGAATACATGGTTGCGATGCATGAATAATGTATATCGGATGGATATTAGTCGGGTGGGACAATTTGGAAATTGTAATAAATTTGATTTATTAATTGGACCTGCGTGTCCAGCCTTTTCACCTTTATACTCTTTGTATTCTCTTCTCACCTATTCCCCTCAATGTAAATGAGGTTTCTTTAGAAGTGTAGTGTAACGGTAGAAGTAAATACATGTGCTAGCTTTGGAGAGAGAAAATGAGAGATTTGATCTAGGATCAATGTAAAGTATCCATCCGCATATCATTATTATTTTATTTCATATGCGCTTTATTATGTGTTTAGAATGCATGTTTAAGGGTGTATGATGATGAGACCTTAATAAAGATAATAAATTGGTAGCCAATTGCACGCGAAAAACCCTCGCTCAATATCAAGTGTTTTTCCTTCCATTGAGTGATTCTCACTCAAGATCCGAGATTGGCATTGGGTTGTTGGCCCAAGTCAAGCCCTTTGTCCGTCGAAGATATGTTTGAATCACGAGAGCTTTGTTCCATATCGGTGTCTTGTCCAAGTTGTGGTTTGTTGGCCAAAGTCAAGACCACTTCTTGTCCATCGACATTGATTACGAAGCTTTCCATGGTCAATGGGTCACACTTGACTGGGATCACTAGGTTTGTTGTGCCAAAGCCAAGGCTTAGTTGATTCAGAGGAAAAAGGTTAGGTAATACATTGGATGTATTGGCATATATAAGATATATGTTTAGGATTTGGATATCCGCCTACTGGATCTAGGAATTGGATGGGATCCAATTGATCTTCGAGATCTACCTAGTTAATTATCATACAATTTGTTGGCCAAAGTCAAGATTGTGTGATATTTAACGGGATCCTAGCCCACTAGGAAACACGGTTTCCCGAGTACTCGACAGAGGGTTAGAGGCTCGCCGAAAAATAGTGGGAGGCAAGAATTGAATTTGCAATACTCGTTTATTACTCGCCATACGCGCTCATTCAAATTATTTCGTCGTTAGATTAAATGTTAGTTGGACTAATATTTAAATTGTTGTTTTTATAAACAGTTGGACTGTATTATATTTGATTATATATAATTGGATTATATTAATCAATATATTTGAATTAATTAATTTCAGTTTACAGTTGATTTTATAGTTGGACTATAGTAATCAATGTAATTGAGGTTAATTAATTTAGATTATATTTGATTATATAGTTGGACTATTATAATCATTATAATAAATAGTACCACAAATCGTTGATTATATAGTTGGACTATTAGAATCAAGATATAAAAATGAAAGATTAATGTTTAAGACATAATCTTGGGCGAGAATGTATTTAAACGATTTTATTTTTCAAATTGGGAATAAATTTCAGGATGGTCCTGGAAAAATAATAACTTATTTTATTTGATAAAATAACGTATTATGCCTAAGCCTGGAGTTAAGCAAATATTAGAGCATAATCTTTGGAAGATCATGTAATGATAACTTAAGTGCTTAATCCATTATGTTTGTCATAATTATGTTCACAGCAAGTATTAAATTGGATTTTAGATACTTAGTGTGGTACATAAAATATATATATTGATGTTCAGAATCTATTTTGAACAGGATACTGACTTCAATTGAGATTTATCTGCGAATTGAAAACGGGACGAAAGTCGCTGTTTTAACCGTAGATATCTGAATTTAGGAACTACCTTCGGGTTAGTACTTAAATTTAGAAACTGTTATATTGTAGCTAGTTTGACTAGAAACATTATCTCTATATCGCGTATAACCCGCTGCGGGTGTACCTTTATATTCTAGAACACTAAAGTGTTTCATTATATAAAGATGATATTGAGATAAACACATTAGATGTGAATAACAGGATTTATATTTTGAATATAAATAATATCTCAAATATATAACATGACAAATAAATAGCTCAAACTGATTTGATCAGTTAAGAAACTTAATTGTGGCATAGTTGTCAGGGAAACTGATAAACAAGAATCGTATATCCGAACTTTTGAAGAGCGGATACCAGGACTGATTTGATTCCATTCAAATAAAGTCTACGAATCTAGTCAATTTGGGCAAAGTGCCTAAAACACTATTTACTTGGTAAAAGTGTAAATGCCACCGATCTGTTAGCCCTACTTCATAGTGAAGCAAGTGGGCCCATGTCTAGCTAGGCTAGATATGGATATGAATATTTCGTGACCTGTACGGATGTGGCATCGCGTATGGTTATGTGTTTCTTTTGAAACACAAATCGGAAACTTTTAGAGTTTCGACACGAAATAGACAAATAGATCGGCTAAAGTATTAAACCGTCATGGTAAGACTGTAATGGAAAATACTTAAGCAATAAGTTTCTAGTTTTTATGAAAGAGTATAGTATTCTTTCAAATAAGGACTCCTCCCGGAATACGTCAGTTTGACGGTGTGTCCGAACGGATTAACCGAATTTTGTTAGACATAATAAGGTTAATCACGAGTCGCTCTGAGCTACCATTTCCTTCAACGGATAAGCTTTAAACAGTGCAAGAACTTATTTTGAATAAGGTTCCATAATAATCTGTTTGACAGATATCATATTAGATATGAACGGGAAAGAAACCGGGTTCTCATTCCTGATAATTTGGGTATGCTAGGCATATGTTTGGATGATACCAAACTAAAACCCAAATAGGATAAGTGCCAAATGTAGGTTATCCTAGGGATACCATAAGTATTGTACTTATACATCTCACAAGAGAACAATTAGATTGTTACTCACCATACGGTTTTCCTGAAAGGAATACCGATATGCAGTGGTAAGTGGGAGGATAGTATAACTCGATGGAAATCAGAGTAATACTGTTCAAGGCACTGAATCTTAATGGAACATGAATAGTTCATCCAGGATGAGACTATTACCATTAATCTTCAAATACACAAGAACCGCGTAGGTCGGATAGAGTCAGAAAACAACCTGGGGTATGGGTTTTTGATCGCACCTCATAAAGATGTCTATCTTATTGAGGAATACTAACTGACTACGTATATGAGGAAGTGATACAAGGTATCAACTCCCTAATTATGGCAAAGTGTCATGTAATCCGAAATGGATTCCATGTATCTCAACCAGTTTGGATTCTAGTTGATGTACCACAAGGCATTGTGCCTAATGGTACTTAAAACTCTTCTAGGAAGACATACATGGATGGCAACATACCAGCGTATAAAGCTAGGCTTTTAACGGAAAGGTATCGTTATCAACATTGTGTTGATTACGATTCAACCTTTTACCTGTTGCCACGGTAAATCCATTTGGATAATGCAGGTTATTCGATCCATGATTGGATTGAAGCAAGCATTAGTTCTTGGAATTATCGTTTTGATATAATCATAATGGTGTACGATTTAATTCAAAACGAAAATAATTCTTGTGTATATAAGGAGGTAGTGGGAGCGCACTGACAGTGGCTGTACTATAAAATAATGATAATACGTCATTTCTTGGAAATGATATTCCCATAAAATAAATATCGGCGAAAGCTTGGCTTTCGCAATACTCTCCTAGAAACCGTACATTGAAAATGTACGAGACCTGGTGTATCATACGCTTTGAGCATATGGATTCACAAACAGGCCGATCCGAGTGATAGTCACTGGATTGATGTTAAGAACATCCGTTAGTATCTTAGAGAACTAAGGAGATGCTGTCTTAGTCTATGGAGAAGGGGAACTTGAAGTGACTGTTGTCACTGTAGCAAGTTTCCTATAACCGATAAAGACGACTAAAAGTCGCAAACGGTACTATAAGTTTGAATAACGGTACAGTGAGCTGGAAATCTTCCAAGTAAGATACTGTTACCGAATAAACAACAAATGCGGGTTGTTGTGCAGCTGAAGCAGCAAAGAAGTCATTTGGGTCGATACAAATCTAATTAGATTAGATATAGTTCTGTTAGCAGCTGAGCTAGGCGTCGGCACAGGCTAAAGAATTAATGGTCTCATCAACGATCCAGATACATACTTAGATACTCATCTGATTCATTCGGATCATATATCGTGGCGATGTGATGATCGAATAAATCGCATCAAGATGATAATCATGCAAATCCGCTGACGAAGCATTTCTCAGCAGTTTGAGCCAACCGTACATAGTTCGGGTGTAGGACACTTGAGTGACTGGCTATGTGCCAAGTGGGAGATTGTTGGACAAAATGACCCATAACGTCACGATTTGCACAGATCATTGTGTTGTTGTAGCAAATTAACTATGTTACAAGGAAATTGCACTCTCATCATTTGTGATTAGATCACCATAGATAATAAATGAAGAGAGGTCCCTATGATTAGTTCCTGGACTGAGAATGATATGAGACAGTATCAGTCCCCGAAGGTTTAATCATTAAATATCCATAGCCGGAGTATTATCGAGACTGGACATCGATAATGCGGAATAGGCTAGTATTGCACTTGTGTGCGTTGTGAGGGCACAACGGCATAGTTCTCATATATATAAGTATCGGATACTTATGCAAGTGCGATAGGAGGTCGTGTTTCACCGATGGTACGGGAAACAGCTTCGCTCTGGATAGACCCCTCGGAATCCCATTGGTATTATGACTATGTGTCTATGGGAGGCCGAAATCAAGGTAGGTGTGTATAGTCTTAACCTGAGACTTACATCGCTAATACTTGCGATAATCGGTAGACTTTGGTCTTGGTGGTACAGGGCTTTAACCGGTTCTGCGTACACCACTTCTGGGTTTATCAGAGAGTCGTAGTGTATTGGGTGTGATGTCAAGACGGAAGTATCACTCCGTCATAGTGGAGATGATGTCACACAGGATACGGTATTAGTGCTCTTAAGTGCTGGCTGGCCATCGGGATATTATGACAAGGTCATGTATTCCGATTATAGAGACTAGTTACCAGACATCCGACATGTGCTTCGGACGGGGCAGACACTTATCCAGCCCCAGCCCTAGCACGTGACTATCCGATACTGGGCTGGTATACGCAATAACTACGGTTTCTACTAGCTTGATACAGATCTATATATTCATGTAAGAATATTTCTGGAGAATTGGGTAGGCATGGCTCTTGCTAAAGCCAACCTTGTCTTGTAAATCGGATAAACGTAGTACGAGGTACTTACGTGTTCGGATAGTCCGATGACCGTATTACTGCCAACATATCCGGGATCTCAGGGTCGCTCCCAAGATTCACCGATGATGTATGACTCGCACTATGATTAATCTGGATTAATTAGTAAAGAGTGAAGATTAATTTTAGAGAGAGAAAATTATCTGGGATTCATACAGAGATCTTTATCTCGGATATGTTGGAAAATCTAATCCATGTCCCAAGATCAAAAGAACAAGCAAAACATATAAATGAATGAACAATATTGAAGTATGGCGGAATCATACTCACAAAGATCGGAATGCGGATGCGTTGATGAAACACAAATTTTCTCCTTTGTGCAGTGAGGGTTTCGGCCAAATAGAAAAGAGAAGCTCCAAGCAATTTTTGATCCTTCCAAGCTCTAAGATGAGTTTCCCATAACACCTTTGTATGATCCCTTGATGGTGCTAGCCAAAGATGTGAATTTTATGTTCCAAACATGCACAAATTCTTCAAGTTTTTGCAACAAAAAACAGAAAATGGAGAGCCAAAACTGCAATGAAGTTTCGGCAATGTGAGAGAGAGGAGAGATCTGATTTTTTGTTACAAAAATCAATTTATATTTATGCCATAATATTTATTAATAATAATAAACTTATGACACAAATCATGCAATGGCTTAGAGTGTCAAACACTCAATTTCCATGCAAAACCCTTGAGTGCATTGTACACTATCTTCATGCAATGCATAACAATTAAATAATGCATATAATGACATGTGTCATGTGGGCCCCACACGTTTCCAAATGAAAGTGGGCCCACGTGCACTCACGCGTTCGGGTTCGATATTTCCGAAATACCGAACTTACGTCGCGACGTTAATTAAATCGAATTTAAATAAATAATTGCGCCTAGCGAAATTATTATTTACGTCGCTAACGAATTAATTCTAAATTAACTCGTTTGCCCGAATTAAAATCTAATTTTAATTTCGCGTCGAAATCGAATTTCGATTATTATATCGAATATAATAATTTTACGATTAATTCCAAATTAATCGTTCTCTCTCTTTATATAGTACTTTATCCAAGATAAAGTCTCTCCGTAATTAATCCAAGATTAATCGAGTTTGAATCATACGTCATTGGTGAATCTTCGGGAAGCGACCCAAGAGATCTCTAGATATGTTGGCAGTAAATCCGGTTGTCGAACTATCCGAACACGTACGTACCAAGTACTACGTTTTTACCGATTTACAAGACAAGGTTAGCCTCTAGCAAAACGCCATGTCTACCCATTCTCTAGAAATATTCTTATTGGAATATAAGATCTATAACAGGCGTATAGTATACCGTAGTATAGTGTATATCGAACCAGTATCGGATGATCACATGTAAGGCCTGGGGCTGGAGATGTGTCTGCCCCGTACGATACACATATCGGACATCAAGCAACCAGTCTCTTTGAATCGGATAATCCTGACCTAGTCATATTATCCCGATGGTTGCAACCATTATAGAGTACTAGTTCTGTATCCCTCGCGATCATCATCTCCATATGTCTGAAGTGATACTTCCATCTTGACATCACACCCAATACACTACGATTCTCGATAAACCCAGAAGAGGTGTACACAGAACCCGTTAAAGCCCTGGACCACCAAAACTAAAGTTTACCGATTGTCGTAAGTACTAGCGATGCAAGTCTCAGGTTAAGATCATATGCACCTACCCTGAAGCGGACTCCCATAGACACGCAGACATACTACCAATGGGACTCCGCGGGGTCTATCCAGAGCGAAGCTGTTTTCCGTACCATCGGTAAAACACAACCTCCTACCGCACTTGCATAAGTATCCAATACTTAAATATATGAGAACTATGCCGTTGTGCCCTCACAACATGCACAAGTGCAGTACTAGTCTATTCCGCATTATCGATGTCCAATCTCGATAATACTACGACTAGGGATATTTAATGATTAAACCTTTATGGATTGATACCGTCTCATATCATCACAATCCGGAACTAATCATAGGGACTTTTACCATTTATATATCAAAGTAAATAAATTACAAAACGGTAAAAGGCAATTTCATTACTACATAGTTAATTTTGTACAATAATACAATATCATTTACAAAATAGTGACGCTATGGGTCATTACTGTCTAACAATCTCCCACTTGGCCTATAGCCAGTCACTCAAGCATCTAATACCTGAACTATGTACATGTCGCTCAAACTTTTCCCGAGGAATAGCCTTCGTCAGCGGATCTGCAATATTATCCTCTGATGCGATCTTTTCGATCTTCACATCGCCACGATGTATGATCTCTCGAATCAGATGGAATCGTCGAAGAACATGTTTGGATCGTTGATGAGACCTTGGTTCCTTAGCCTGTGCTATAGCCCCGCTATTGTCACAATACAATGGAACGGGCTCAGCTGCTAACGGAACTACTCCTAATCCAATTAGGAAATTTACGGATCCAAACTGCCTCTTTTGCTGCTTCAGCTGCTGCAATGTACTCCGCTTCAGTTGTTGAATCGGCAACAGTATCTTGCTTGGAAGATTTCCAGCTCACTGCTCCGTTATTCAAGCAAAATATGTACCCGGTTTGCGACTTGAAGTCGTCTCTGTCGGTTTGGAAACTTGCATCGGTATACCCAGATACCTCAAGTTCTCCATCTCCATAGATTAAGAAAACATCCTTAGTTCTTTTAAGATACCTAAGGATACTCTTAACCGCCATCCAGTGATCCTGTCCTGGATCGGCCTGATATCGACTGCACATGCTCAAAGCATAGGACACATCAGGTCGTGTACATATCATGGCATACATGATCGATCCGACTGCCGAGGGAACGGAGTCCGACTCATGTTGTCTCTCTCATCTTGTGTTTTAGGACACATGTCCCTAGATAGATAGACGCCATGTGATGTTGGCAACAGTCCCCTCTTGGACTGATCCATGTTGAATCTCTTCAACACTTTATCAATATATGTACTCTGGGAGAGTCCAAGTAGCCTTCTAGATCTATCCCGGTAGATCTTTATTCCTAGAATAAAAGCTGCTTCTCCCAGATCTTTCATGGAGAATTTCAATGAAAGCCAAGCTTTCACCGACGTTAACATGGGAATGTCATTGCCTATAAGCAATACATCGTCGACATAAAGGACAATAAAAGTCAGTGCACTCCCACTAACCTTCTTATATACACAAGGATCATCTACGTTTTGAATGAAATCATATTCTTTTATGACCTCATCAAAACGTTGGTTCCATGACCTCGATGCTTGCTTCAGTCCATAAATGGACCGATTTAACTTACAAACCTTGTTTGCAAGTCTTGGTGCGATAAAACCGTCAGGTTGTTGCATATAAACATCCTCCAACAGGTTTCCGTTAAGGAAAGCGGGTTTTAACGTCCATCTGCCATATTTCGTAATCGTAATATGCAGCTATCGCAAGCATTATCCGAATGGATTTAATCATGGCAACGGGTGAGAAAGTTTCGTCATAATCAACTCCAAGTTGTTGACGATACCCCTTCGCTACGAGCCTAGCTTTGTACGTTTGTACGTTGCCATCCATGTCTGTCTTCTTCTTGAAGACCCATTTGCATCCAATAGGCTTTACGCCTTCTGGTGCATCAACCAGTGTCCAAACTTGGTTGGTATACATGGAATCCATTTCGGCCTTCATGGCCTCTTGCCATAAAGTGGATTCGATACCTTGTATCGCTTCCTCATACGTAGCCGGTTCAGTATCCTCAATAAGATTAATATCTACATGAGGTGAGATCAGGAATCCATACCTCTCAGGTATTACCCTGACTCTCTCCGACCTACGTAGTCCTTGTGTAATTGAAGATTGTGGTTCAGTCTCATCCTGGATGGACTGTTCATGTTCGTTCTCGATTCATTGCCAGGAACAGTATCACTACGACTTTCATCGAGTTCTACTTTCCTCCCACTAAACACTGCATTTAGGAATTCCTTCTCAAGGAAAACCGCATGTAGAGCAACAAATACTTTGTTCTCTTGTGGGTAATAGAAGTAATATCCTTTGGTTTCCTAGGATATCCAACAAATAGGCATTTATCTGATTTGGGTTCAAGTTTGGTACCTTCCAAACGTTTGACGTATGCCCAGCAACCCCAAATCTTCAGGAATGAGAAACCTGGTTTCTTTCCTGTCCATATCTCATACGGAGTCTGTTCAACAGACTTTGACGGAACCCTATTCAAAATAAGAATTGCACTTTCTAATGCATGTCCCCAGAAGGATATAGGTAGCTCAGTGCGACTCATCATCGACCTTACCATGTCAAGCAAGGTACGGTTTCTCCGTTCAGACACACCATTTAATTGTGGTGTTCCAGGAGGAGTCCATTGTGAAAGAATACCATATTCTTTCAAGTAATCTTGAAACTCATTACTTAAGTATTCGCCACCACGGTCCGACCGTAATGTTTTAATACTCTTGCCTGTTTGTTTTTCAACTTCGTGTCGAAACTCTTTGAATTTCTCAAAAGTTTCCGACTTGTGCATCATTAGATACACATAACCATAACGTGATGCATCATCCGTAAAGGTTACGAAGTATCGATATCCACCTCTAGCCTGGCTAGACATGGGCCCACAAACGTCACTATGAACGAGGGCTAACAGTTCAGTGGCGCGTTCACCTTTACCACTAAAAGGTGATTTAGGCATTTTGCCTAATAAACAAGATTCGCAGACGTCATATGAATTTGGATCAAATCCGTCCAAGTACCCACTCTTCGAAAGTGTGGATATGCGAGTCTTGTTGATGTGTCCCAGACGACAATGCCACACAATAAGTTTCTTCTTTGGATTACTCATTTTGAGCCTTTTGTTTGTTATTTTACGTTTTGGAGATTTTTATATTCAAAATATAAAGACCATTATTTGCATCGGCACTGAAAATTTCTGCATCATTTTTATATAAATAACACCTGGTGTTTTTAAATACAAAAGTGTACCCATACTGGGTTAACAAAGATACAGAAATAATATTCTTAGTTAAACTAGGAACAAAATAACAGTCATTTAGTTTAAGTACATGCCCCGAGGGCAGTTCCAAAACAAAAGTGCCTACGGCCAAAACAGCAACAGAAGTTCCATTTCCAACTCGTAGATCTACCTCCCCCGAAGCCAGTCTCCTGCTATCATGCAGATCCTGCACATCAGTACAAATATGAGAACCACAGCCAGAATCAAAAATCCAATTTTTATTAAGACTAGAAGTAGTCATATTTATCTCAATAACAAACATACCTGAGGCCGGTGCCTTGCCCGCCTGTATGTCCTCCTTATGTCCCTTGTTCATGCGGCAGTCACGCTTCCAGTGACCTTTCTTGCCGCATTTCAGGCAAACATCTTGAGACTTGTCCCTTGGCTTCCCAGAAGCCTTTGTTGACTTGGCCTTGCCTTTGTTTCTATGCTTTTTCTTCTTAACACCCCCAGTTGCCTTGAGCCCAGCTTTCGGCGTTTGAGATGTTGATGCAAAGTGCGCCTCGCGCTTGTTGCCTTTCAGAAGCTCTTTCTCTGACTCCTTGAGAATCGACAATAACTCTCCAAGAGTATCATCCGAATTCATCATTTGTAGTTGATGACAATCTGTTTCCAAGTATCGGGTAGTGACTGTAGAAGTACATCTATAGCCAGCTCAGCCTCCAAGACTATACCCATATTAGCCAATTCATCAATATCGGCTATCATTTGAGTCCCATGGACCTCAACAGAACTACCATCAGTCATACGGGAGCGAAAGATTTTCTTCACCAACTCGTACCTCGCCATCCGCTTATTAGTGCGGTGAAGATCTTGCAATCTTGCCATCATATTATAAGGATCCAAGTCCCTATTCTGGCGGCGAAAGTGTTGAGTCATTGAAGCAAGCATGATCGACTGAGCCGTGTCACAATCATCACTGTGAGTTTTCCATAACTCCAGCTCAAGTGGCTCAGTGGGCTTAGGCCCGAGAGGTCTTTGTATCGTATACAGTATCCTCTCCGCCCCAAGGACTATCCTTAGGTTCATTTCCCAATCAGCGAAGTTGTCCCCTTAAAGACATTGTCACCCATGATGATGTCTCGGACATTTACCTTGCTTGCCATCTTAACTACGATAGTCCAACTATCTAGTTAACGATATATGGGTACAGTCAAACTGTTACAAGAAAAATAACATTTTATTAGTCCAACTAATGTTAAAATATTGACGAAATAAATTTTGTAAGCGCGTAAAGCTAAGTATCTGAATGAAATTGCAAATTCAATACTAGCCTCCCACTATTTTCTACAAGTCTCTAACCCTCTGTTGAGTACTCGGGAAATCCAATTTCCTAGTGGGCTAGGATCCCGTTAAATAACACACAACCTTGACTTTGGCCAACAAGTTGTATGATATTTAACTAGGTAGATCTCGAAGATCAATTGGATCCCATCCAATTCCTAGATCCGGTAGGTGGACATCCAAGTCCGAAACATATATATCTAATACATATGTCAATGTATCCAATACATTTTCCTAACCATTTCCTCTGAATCAACTAAGCCTTGGCTTTGGCACAACAAACCTAATGATTCCAGTTAAGCGGGACCCATTGACGAGGAAAGTTTCGTAATCAATGTCGATGGACAAGAAGTGATCTTGACTTTGGCCAACAAATCACAACTTGGACAGGACACCGATGTGGAACAAAACTCTCATGATTCAAACACATCCTCAATTGACAAAGGTCTTGACTTTGGCCAACAAACCAATGCCAATTTCGGATCTTGAGAAAGAATCATTCAACGGAAGGAAAATCGCTTAATATTGTTTGAGGGATTTTTCGCGTAATTGGCAACCAATTAATTTATCTTTGTTAGGTCTCATCATCATACACCCTTAAGCATGCTTCTAAAACATCATAAAGCGCGTAAAGTAAAGTAATAGTGATATGCGGATGGATATATAAACAACTTGTTCCTAGAACAAATCACTCCCTTTCCTCTCCCCGCTAGCACTATTCTACTTCTACCCAATTACATAATACAATAAGAGAAACCTCATTTACATTGAGGGGAATTAGGTGAGAAGAGAATACAAAGAGATAAAGAGATAAGGCTGGACACGCAGGTCCAATTTATAAATTCCAAATTTACAATAATTTCTAAAATTACCCTTCCCTTCTAATATCCATCCGATATACACTATTCATACAACACATCCACATTCATTCATTCAAGGCATGTTATACAACCAATCAAATCCAATTAATTAGTCTTTAATTAGGTGACAATACAATGTTCAAACAATTGTTTGCATTTGCGCGAGTCCAACTCGTTTTGAGAATAAATACTTATAGTATGAATTCACGAATTATATCGAACTACTCGTTAAATCCAATTTAAGTCGTATTCAATACTAATCCTTTTATTTAATTCTAAATTAAATATTTACACTTTTATTGTGCTTTTATAACTTAGATTCCAAATCTAGTACTATTGGGTCTCAAAGCCCAACTAACATCTAATGTCCGTTTAATTAAAGTCCGATGGGCTTTCTATTGATTTCATTAGGCTTGGGCCTTGGTCAATGTGGGTCAAACCCAATTTCCAAGCCCAATAAGGAATCACCCTCATTTGCCATAAAATCAATATCAAGCCCATAAGGCCCAATTAAACATAAAAGCCCATTTATTACATTTGGACTTAAATGGTGTGATTTAGGCCCATTTTGGATCCAATCCAAATGGTCCAAATCTACTTGGCCCAACCAAGCCCATTTATGTCCAAATATAATAGTTTTAGGCCCAATTCAAAATTAAGCCCAATTAACAAATTTTAAAATTCCAAATTTTATAACTTAATTAATTAAAGTGTATTATCATGATTAATCCTTTAAATCAATATTCCCAAAATATCAAATTAATCCATTAATCATATTTTTATCTTAAATATATGTCCAACATTATTTAATCAAAAAATCAAGTCCCTAATCTTCATCAAGCATTCGGCCAAGGTGATTAAAAATTCCGATTTCGTTTTCAATCCAATCGAATCACAAATCGTCATTTTATGTTCGTTTCAAGTCATCCAATATCTTAAAATAAAAAATCATCATCTCCATGGTCTAGGTAGTATTCGGCCAAGCCTCTCAGAGGGGGAAAAATTAATCCAATTTATTTTCCATGAAATTGATGATGTATAACTAATGTAACATACATCTAAGCATACTTAATCAAGCAAAATCATCAAATCATGCTTCAATCAATTTTGCCCAAATAACATCCTAATATATTTGCATGCTCTTTAAGCTCAATGATACCATTGTTGGAAAATCTAATCCATGTCCCAAGATCAAAAGAACAAGCAAAACATATAAATGAATGAACAATATTGAAGTATGGCGGAATCATACTCACAAAGATCGGAATGCGGATGAATGAAAAAAAATTTCTCCTTTGTGCAGTGAGGGTTTCGGCCAAACAGAAAAGAGAAGCTCCAAGCAATTTTTGATCCTTCCAAGCTCTAAGATGAGTTTCCCATAACACCTTTGTATGATCCCTTGATGGTGCTAGCCAAAGATGTGATTTTATGTTCCAAACACATGCACAAATTCTTCAAGTTTTTGCAACAAAAAACAGAAAATGGAGAGAGCCAAAACTGCAGTGAAGTTTCGGCAATGTGAGAGAGAGAGGAGGAGATGATTTTTTGTTACAAAAATCAATTTATATTTATGCCATAATATTTATTAATAATAATAAACTTATGACACAAATCATGCAATGGCTTAGAGTGTCAACACTCAATTTCCATGCAAAACCCTTGAGTGCATTGTACACTATCTCCATGCAATGCATCAACAATTAAATAATGCATATAATGACATGTGTCATGTGGGCCCCACACGTTTCCAAATGAAAGTGGGCCCACGTGCACTCACGCGTTCGGGTTCGATATTTCCGAAATACCGAACTTACGTCGCGACGTTAATTAAATCGAATTTAAATAAATAATTGCGCCTAGCGAAATTATTATTTACGTCGCTAACGAATTAATTCTAAATTAACTCGTTTGCCCGAATTAAAATCTAATTTTAATTTCGCGTCGAAATCGAATTTCGATTATTATATCGAATATAATAATTTTACGATTAATTCCAAATTAATCGTTCTCTCTCTTTATATAGTACTTTATCCAAGATAAAGTCTCTCCGTAATTAATCCAAGATTAATCGAGTTTGAATCATACGTCATTGGTGAATCTTCGGGAAGCGACCCAAGAGATCTCTAGATATGTTGGCAGTAAATCCGGTTGTCGAACTATCCGAACACGTACGTACCAAGTACTACGTTTTTACCGATTTACAAGACAAGGTTAGCCTCTAGCAAAACGCCATGCCTACCCAATTCTCTAGAAATATTCTTATTGGAATATAAGATCTATAACAGGCGTAGTATACCGTAGTATAGTGTATATCGAACCAGTATCGGATGATCACATGTAAGGCCTGGGGCTGGAGATGTGTCTGCCCCGTACGATACACATATCGGACATCAAGCAACCAGTCTCTTTGAATCGGATAATCCTGACCTAGTCATATTATCCCGATGGTTGCAACCATTATAGAGTACTAGTTCTGTATCCCTCGCGATCATCATCTCCATATGTCTGAAGTGATACTTCCATCTTGACATCACACCCAATACACTACGATTCTCGATAAACCCAGAAGAGGTGTACACAGAACCCGTTAAAGCCCTGGACCACCAAAACTAAAGTTTACCGATTGTCGTAAGTACTAGCGATGCAAGTCTCAGGTTAAGATCATATGCACCTACCCTGAAGCGGACTCCCATAGACACGCAGACATACTACCAATGGGACTCCGCGGGGTCTATCCAGAGCGAAGCTGTTTTCCGTACCATCGGTAAAACACAACCTCCTACCGCACTTGCATAAGTATCCAATACTTAAATATATGAGAACTATGCCGTTGTGCCCTCACAACATGCACAAGTGCAGTACTAGTCTATTCCGCATTATCGATGTCCAATCTCGATAATACTACGACTAGGGATATTTAATGATTAAACCTTTATGGATTGATACGTCTCATATCATCACAATCCGGAACTAATCATAGGGACTTTTACCATTTATATATCAAAGTAAATAAATACAAAACGGTAAAAGGCAATTTCATTACTACATAGTTATTTTTGTACAATAATACAATATCATTTACAAAATAGTGACGCTATGGGTCATTACTGTCTAACAGGATTACAAGTATCGTTAAAGAGAGAGAACGATTAATTTGGAATTAATCGATTAAATTAATATATTTGGACTATTAACCGAAATTGGATTTCGACGCGGAATTAAAATTAGATTTTAATTCGGGAGAACGAATTAATTAGAATTATTCGTTAGCGACGTGAATAGTGATTGCGCTAGGCGAATATTTAATTACGACGCCAACGGAAAATTCATAATTTGGAATTGCGAACCGAGCCCGAGATTGTTGCGATGCACATTCGCATTTCGAAGCGAGTACGCACGCAAGTCCAATCAAGCGTCAAATCGCAAGTCACATCAAACGTCAAATCACATGTCACTTTGAGTGAGTGACATTTGCGTGATTGATATCAGGTTGATTTGTGGTGATTGGACAAGCAATTTAATGCTTTTTTTTTGAAATTAGAAAAAAGGTAAATGGTTTTATTATATATTTTGGAAATTATTTAAACCCTTTACATTTTTTTTATTTGGTAACTCATCTCTTCTCATTTTACGGTTTTAGGCTTTTGGAGCAAAAAACCTCATCTCCTCCTCCCGGTCTCCATGACCGTTTTCTCATCCTTTTCTTCTGGTTTGACCGAGCAACTGGAGACTCTTTGGATCTTTTTGCAAGAAGATCTAAGGCTTAGCACACCCTTGGGTTATACATAGGTGATAGGGAAACGAATTTATGAGCTTGGAATCCATTTTTGGAGCTTGAAGCTTGGAGCTTCAATGGAGGTCTTCATGGCCGATTTTGGAGGAGCCCCACAGCCCAAAAACCGACACCTTCCTGCTGTTCAAGGAGGCCAAACCGAGCTTCAACAAGGTGGTAAAAACGCAGCTTGTTCTTCGCATCTCAAACCGTTCAATGTGAGTTATGTATTCTGCCTTACTCTTGTGTGTATTCATGCGAATTTGTGCTTGTTTCATGATCTTGGGACCTATATTAGAAAACTTAACAATTATGCCTTTAAATTCAATGTTTAATTTAATATTTACTTTATGATGCATGTGTTTATTTAATTTGATTTAAATAAAGTAAAAGCATCTTTTGCGAAAAATCCATAATTAATAATATTTATGGTAATTATGTATTTGATGCAGTTACATGGTCCGTCTTTCCAATTATGGTTTATGGATATCTTTTCTATGAATACATCCAAGAAGGTGCCAAAGCTGTGAGGGTGTAGTCCGATAGACATTTATTTATGCCGGATGTATTATATGATATTAGATAAATTCAAGCGAAAGCGGAATCCTGAACGTGCCAAAGCTGTCAGGGTTACGCAAGTAGCTTGAGTTTACCTTGGTACGCCTCCTTGTGAACGGCCAAGCTGTCACAAACGAGAAACGACCAGGAACGGAAACCCGAGAGTCACTATTGATTGATTGACATTGAGTTTCTACCTGATGAATATACGTAGGCGAGAACGTGCCAAACGCCCAGTTGTGAGCTGAAATATATTCATGGGATCCTCATTTCATTATTTGTATTTTAATTTAATTATTAAATCTTTGTATTCTGTTTGGGGATTACAGTATTGCATGATTTAGTGAGAGTGGAATTTTTAGATTAAAAATCCATGATCTAATTTACTGTTTTGATATTATTTGAAACTATTTAATTCTGCTAACCGTTTTTTGTAATCTATATAAAAGATTTACGATGACGGCATAATCGCCTAATCCGTTTGCTCGTATGTTGGATACAAACAAACTTAAAGTCTTGAGAACTTTGCTGATTGGGATTTGGATTTAAGGATTGTCCTTGATCTAAAAGTTTGGATATGTACTTGAGGGTCTGCTGCCCCTTGCTGTGTCTGAGAACGCAACATCCGAGGAACTATAAGTTTTTCCAAGCTTAGAAAGATGATGATTTAAAAGTTAAATCATAAATCTTAAGTTCACTGGCATCGAAACTCAAGAGGCAATACTATGGCATCTCAGATGCGTATAGTATGATGATGCAATTATGGGAATCATATATGAACCAAGAATAAATAGTTGTTCATAAAGTTACGATGGAACTGTTCCGTGCGCGACTGGACGAGGGTCAAGTTGTAAGCTCGCATGTTCTTCACTTTATTGATTTGATCGAACAACTGAGGCAACATAATCTCCCTCTGAATGACATTCTCGGTAGGAGTGTCATTCTTGGTTCGCTCCCAGCTTCTTATCGCCAATTCGTAATGTATTTCAACATGAATGAGATTATCTGTTCCTACCATTAACTAAATAGGATGATGATCACGGCGGAAGAGGACCTAAGGAAAGGAGTATCGACTCGCCCTCCGAAACCTACTTTACTCTCTTATTCTTCCCAGGCCCGGCCAAAGGGAAAAAGGACGAAAGCGAAGAAGAAGAAATGTTTCGGTCCTCCACCGCAAGGAAAGATAACAAAGCCCAAGAGGGCGTCTGAAGACAAATGCCATCATTACAGCAAGGTCAGACATTGGAAAAATAAGTGTCCTTACTACATTTCCTAGATAAGGAAAGAGAGAGCATCTACATCAGGTATATTTTTTTTCCAGTTATTGATATCTCACTAGCTTGTGAAGCTGTACATCCAGTTGGATTTTGGATTCTGCTTGTCATGTTCATATTTGCAATTCGTTGCAGGTGTTGAAGGAAAGTAAGAAGCTTAAGCCTGGAGAGATGCAATTGCATTTTGGGAGTGGAGCTCTCTGGATTCGGTTGCAGTGGAGTATTTGAGATCCCATTGCCGAGCGGGAACCTTTTATTGTATGATTACTATGTTGTACCAGAATGTGTAGCAATGTTATATCTCTTTTTGTATTAGATACAGAAGGTTATCATGTTAATATTAAGAACTGTTCTTTGTATTTATATGATAAACTTAATATTCAGATCCTTTGTTGTCCAAATGAGCATGGTAATTACACATTGCATACTTCTAGAGATATTTTGACTACTAGGATTAATAAACGTAGTTTACTTGTAGTTAATAATACTAAACTTTGGCATATTAGGCTAGGTCATATATGTGTTAAACGCCTTACCCAATTGGTTAGGAATGGTTTGATACCAGATCTCACCATTGAACCATATCCAACTTGTGAATCATGTATTCAGAGTAAGATGACCAAAGCCCCATTTTCTGGTATTGGACACTGAGCCACTAACTTACTGGAACTCGTACATTATGATGTGTGTGGTTCACTAAGTCAGACTGCTCATAGTGGTTATTCGTAATTTGTTACCTTTACCGATGATCTGTCACGGTATGGTTTTATCTATCTGATGAGATAAAAATCAGAAAGCTTTGAAAAGTTCAAGCAGACTGGTCAATATATTAAATGCCTTCAATCTGATTGAGGCAGTGAATATATGAGCAGCGAGTTCATGGATTATATGAAGGAGAATGAGATTCTCGCTAAATATACTCCTCCAGGTACTCCATAACACAATGGAGTACCTGAGAGGAGAAATCAGACTTTATTGGATATGGTCCGATCTATATTTAGTTTTACGGATTTGCCCTATTACTTATGAGGCTACTCTTTTTTAACAGCTGCACGTCTTATGAATAAGATTCCTTCAAAACCTATTCATACGACTCCATATGAGATATGGACCGGTAGGAGACCAAATCTTAATGTTAAGGTGTTGGATTGTCCTGCCTATGTCAGGATGGCTCCGCAAGATAAGCTTTCGCCTCGAGTGAAAAAGTTTAGGTTTTTTAGATTTCCTTCGATTACGAAATGATATATGTTCTATGATACCGAGCATCGAAATGAGTTGGTAGCCCACTTCGTAAAAATTCTAGAGGTAGAATTTTTGTATGAAGGAGATAATCATAGACAGGTTGAACTTGTTAGGGATATGCCCTATACCCAACTTGTGAATGGGCTATATGTACATGTACATGTATTTGTAATATTTTCATTAATTAATAAAATTACAATCTATTATACGTGTCTTACATAAATTATATGAATCATCAAACACTGTAAAAAAACCCTTGGAATAAGATGATGGCTTCCACGCCTTATGAGAATCATTACTCTCAAACGTTCCTAGTCCATAGTTTTGTGAATAATTTGGGCATTCACAAAGCAGAGGGACTAGCATGATGATATGATCCGCCCTTAAGTGGGGTAGCCGATCTGATGTGCTACTAGCGGAGATCCGTCCGCTTGTGTATCACATAGATGCATGAGTTGCTCGTGTCCATCGAACTGACCGCCGAATTTTCACATAGAGTGTTTATCTCATGTGTCTGTGAGAACTTTCATGTATCGATTGTATAACTAGTCCTTAGACTTGAGGTATTTACAATCTTATGTGTGGATCAAATGACTTTGACATTCTCCTTCCCTGGTTCAAAAGATCCGGTCAAAGGGTATGATTGGTTCATTTCTTGAAACACATGAAGTTTGTAAAGATACAATAGACAATCGCCACTCTCTTGGATAATATTTTCTTATAAGTGTAGTATTCCAGTTCGCGGGTTGATATGTTTGATCAATGTTTGAGACTGTGGCCGCAGCGGAAGAATCATGTGAGATTCTTGGGTTAGCACGATTCATGACACTATCAACATCATACCTTTGACTATATGGTAGACAATTTCCATACCCTAGGTCAAACGATGGGGATACATTGAGGCGAGGGACAGTATCATATGTAAATCCTTACATAATGGGTATATATCTTTCCTTCTCATTTCGGGGCCTTGGCATATTGCTAGATGTCAATCTTGGTCATTGAAATCGAACGACCATCTAATCAGAGGATGATTTATGTTCGGTTAATTTATCACGATTCATTTCATGTCCAACTTGAGGGGAACCCAAAAGGTCACACACAATAAAGTCGAAATCAATGGTTAACAGTGCACAGTACAAATTTAACAGCATATATGATTGCAGTAGGAATTGTTTATAAATGGTTAAATGTGTTTAATTATTGAACAGATCATTTATGAAGTTCCAAGTGGATTAGGGATTGGTGAATGACGATAGGGGCATTTTTGGAATTGGAAATTGAATAAGAAAATAAATAAAAAAGTGCTTTTTTATTTAATTTATTTTTTTTAATTTGTTGATTCCAATTCGGCCTAAACTCTTACTAGGGTTTTATAATCTCATTAAACCACTATATTAAGATCCAATGGCTAAGATTTAATTAGCAATTATCCCACATCGGATTCTTAATTAATTTTTGTTGTCTTTGGAGCACCTATATAAACCAAAAGAATTCTTTACAATTTTACACCAAAACCTTTCATATCTTGGGTTTATATAAGTGAGCAACTCTAAAGTTTAAGAGTAAGCCACTAATTTTGAGGATCCTTAAGTCTAATTGACTAGAGGAATCTCAAGTTAAAAGTTTTGAGGTATTTGCCTAGGCTAGCACCATGGGCAAATACCCGTGCACTCAAGGCGTAGTCTTGCCGTTGAGTTTTGGCTTTGGTGTGTGAACCTTTGGAGGCCACACACTTGGGTGTATATTTGGAACATGGAAGAGCTTGCTCAGTTCGAGAAAATCTTGTAGATTGGAGGGAGGACTGGAGGAGTCTTCGGTTCAAGTAAGTGTTTTTCTTTCTTTATTTTAATTAGAGGTCTTATGATAGTTAGTATGTTTAGGTTTATGTTCTTTGCATGTTTTATTAGTTTTTATGCTTAGAATATATAGTAACATGCATAGGCTTGTAGAATAATAAAACAAATGGGTATTGGGCAAAGGGATAGCGGCATCATAATTTTTAATTTTCCGCTGCGCACTCGCGGCCGCTTCCCAACAGTGGTATCAGCGCGCCGTTTTGTTTTTGATTAGTTCTCTCTCATTTGAACTCGATTGGGGTGTAAAGCTCGTTGAAAAGATAACACACTGAACGTACTTTTAGGCACAAGTTTTGCATGATTTGGTTAAGATTTGAATTGTGAAATTGTATTTAAAGTTCACGCATCTGTAAAAAAAAATGTGAATAGTAAATTTATTGATTAAAATAAAATGCAATATCATAATTAAATAATAATCAAAGTTATTTAATGCATAAAATAATTCCAACATATTAAAACTCATATGCTTGATGATTCTATGTATGATTAGAATTGGCATGATTATTTCAAGGTGCAAGCATCTAGAGACTTTCTAAGGAAATAGAAAGTGTATTCCTTATCCCTTAGCTAAGTAATTATTCCATGATGAACTTATAGATTTATTACCTTTAAGGCTAATAAATATAAATCACTTGTTTATAATAAAAGAAATTATAAAAGATACAAGTGGGGTGAGACCAAGGCGTTAATAAAACTTTCTAAACTAAAGTTAATTTAACCAAAGGTATTACTAGAGTTAGACAATGATTTGATGTCTTCCTTCACTCAATACCTTTTTATAGCCAAAAGGAAAAGCTGTGAAGACATCTAGATAATCATTTACTCAAATATTACCTTAAAGCATATATAACGTGTTGGACTAATTTGGAGGATCTATTGTTTATTCCTGTCACCAATGCAATAATAGCCTAAGAGGTAAGGGTATTTAAGAGAGTTCGCTTCACCCTCCCTCTGGGGAATTTTCTATGGAGTAATCCATTTGATAGTTATTCACTTAAACTTGCTAAAATCCTCAATAATAATTTAAGTCTAAAATTTGCCTCCCATTGTAAAGTATAGACCCAAAGGGCTTAAACCGTATTGGCATGACTAGGCTTTACCAGACTGACCAATACCAATTTGTCCCTAAATCATACTATTGACAATGGTTTGACTTTTCTGAGTCATAAGATGCAGCGACCCATATGCGTGGTCTTATAATTTAGTGGCAAAGATTGGGTGTCCATAAGGACTAGCATAAGCTATGTCATCTTTGATTGCCCAACCCAATGATCAAGGAATTGTGATTTATATCATAAATTGGTTGGGAACCTATCTAATTATCATATTTTATAACGACCGGCCCTAGTCGGAGTTGTGAAATGATGATAATGGGATCCTTTCCCACAAGAAATCCATCATATTGGGGTTGATGTGATTTTCTTATAATTTTAAAACAATTGAGTGGGAGCAACTTCATAATATTAAAAGCCCATGTTATTATGAAACATTAATGAAAACATATTCCTAATTTTAACATTCTCTCTTAACAAGTGGGTTAAAATATTTCACAAACATTCAAATGGCAAACAGAATATCACTTCGTTCTATCATTGATGAGCATAAGCTAAATAATCTTACGACAAGAAAAGATTTTCTATGTTCTTGAAAGACCATTTCCCCCAGAACCCACAGAAGATGCTGACCAAAATACATTTGATGCATGGAAGAAACACATCGATGATAATGAGCAAGCAGTTTGCATAATGCTTGGCTCTATGTCGGACGAACTTCAGAAAGTTCATGAAGATATGGATGCTCAAACCATCATCTTTCACTTGACGGAGTTGTATGCAACTTCCGTTCATACAGTGAGATTCCAAGTGTCATGTGCTTTATTCCAAACAAGGTATAATGAATGATCTGTTAGTGGACATGTGCATAAGATGATTGGCCACATTGAAAAATTGGCCAACCTCGGCTTCATCATGGATTATGAGATAGGTCACGATCTAATTCTTCAGTCCTTACCAAAAGACTTCTCTAACTTTATTATGCAGTTTCATATGTCTAATAAAAAAGCTACTTTAGCAGAATTGCACAATCTGATAAAGCAAGTAGAGAAGGACTTGAAACCAGAACTTAAAACCTCCGTTATGCTTACGGGTACGGACCTGAAGCCATGAGGCCCAAAGAAAATTAGGGCAAGGCCAAGGCTCCAGATCACCTAAACCCAATGGTAAGGTGGAGAAGAAAAGGGAAATAGGAAATGTTTCTTTTGTGGAAAGAAGGGTCATCGGAAGAAAGACTGCATCCTTGAAAGCCAAGGAAGCTAGGGAAGCCCAAGAGCCCAAGAATCCCAGTGCTTCAGGTATGTTGTATATCATTGAACTATATTCTCAAAACTCTGAACCTTCTACTTGGGTGCTTGACACCGGTTGTAGGACTCACTTGTGTAACAATGTGCAGGGCCTGAGAAACAGTAGGAGACTTCATCATGGGGAGGTTGACTTACACATGTGTAATGGAGTAAAATTGACTGCATTGTGCGTGGGGACTTATTCATTAGTTTTTCCGAATGGTTTAATTTTTAGACTTAAAAGATTGTGTTTTTGTACCTTTTCTAGTAAAGAACATCATTTCAATTTCTTCTTTTTGTAATAAAGGCTTTTCATGCCTAATAAGTTGTAATGAATGTTCTATTTATTTCAATGAAATAAAATATTGAGATGGTATTTTGAATAATGGTTTATATGTCTTACAAACTAACAAAGAATGTTCAACCCCTAATATATACAAAGTTAACTCGAATAATCTCAATTGATCACTTCTATGGCACAGTCGCTTAGGTCATATCAATGAAACAAGATTAACTAAGCTACATAAGGATGGGTATTTCAGACCCTTCAAATATGAACCTTATGGAACTTCTGAGTCTTGTTTACTTGGTAAAATGACCAAATTACCCTTCAAAGGTAAAGGACAGCGTGCAGCGGAGACATTAGAACTCATACACTCTGATGTATGCGGATCAATGTCCGTCACCGCTAGAGGTGGATTCTTCTACTTCAATACCTTTATCGATGATCACTCGCGATATGGGTATGTGTACCTTATGCAGTACAAATCTGAAGCCTTTGAGAAATTCAAAGACTTCGAAGTTATAGTAGAAAACCAGCTTAAAAAAAGTATTAAGTCACTAAGGTCTGACCGAGGTGGTGAATACTTAAGCGACGCATTTCAATATTACTTGAGAAAAATGGCATTGTTTCCCAGTGGACTCCTCCAGGAACTCCATAATATATATGGTTTCCGAAATGAGAAATCGGACATTATTAGATATGGTCCGATCAATGATGTCAAACACAGATCTACCTCTTTCATTTTGGGGTCTTGCTTTAGAAACTGCAACACTACTACTAAACCAAGTTCCTTCCAATACCGTTAGTCAAACACTATATGAGTTATGGTCTGGGAACGTCCTAGTCTTAGTTATCTAAGAGTTTGGGGATGTCACGCATATGTTAAGCTCACACAAACTAACAATTTGATGATACGCTTAAATGTAAGTTTGTAGGATATGCCTTGAACTCCAGAGCATACGTGTTCTACGTCCCAAATGAACAAAAAACATTTGTCTCACGAAATGCTAAATTTCTAGAGAATGAATTCCTTCTCAAGAAATAAAGTGGGAGTAGAGTTGACCTCGATGAGGTACGAGAAGAACAAACTAACATAGAACTAAACCCCAGGCCCCTCAAAAGGGCAGCGACGACGGAACAACCATAAGGTTTATGAACTTAGAAGGTATGGTAGAGAAAGATATGAGCCTGAAAGATATGGTTTCCATATTGATAAGGAACATGATCAGGTCATTGATAATGACGATCCCACCAGTTATGACGAAGCAATGCGTGACATTGATTCAGTCAAGTGGCTTGATGCCATGAAATCCGAAATAGACTCTATGTGTCAGAATCAAGTCTGGGACTTGGTGGATGCACCTGAAGGGATAAAACCCATAGGCTGCAAGTGGATTTACAAGCGTAAAATAATGCAGAAGGCAACATCCAAACCTATAAGGCTAGGTTTGTGGCGAAAGCTTATAGACAAATCCAAGGAATTGACTATGAAGAAACCTTCTCGCATGTTGCAATGATAAAGTCCATTCGAATTTTACTGGCACTAGATGCACACTTTGATTATGAGATTTTGCAGATGGATGTCAAAACAGCTTTCCTTAATGGGAACCTCATAGAGGAAGTCTATATGACACAACCTGAGGGGTTTGCATCTAAGGATGATCATAATAAAGTATGCAAGCTTAAACGATCCATTTATGGACTCAAGCAAGCCTCAAGAAGTTGGAATATATGATTTGATGAGACAATCAAAGAATTTGACTTCATCCAAAATGTAGACGAGCCTTGTGTTACAGAAAAAGTAGTGGGAGTGTTGTTATATTTCTTGTATTATATGTCGATGACATATTAATCATCGGGAATGATATTCTCATGATGCAAGCCACCAAGCAATGGTTATCTCATAATTTGTCCATGAAAGATTTGGGAGAAGCAGCCTACATCCTCGGCATTAAGATCTACCATAATAGATCTAAGAGGTTGTTAGAACTTTCTCAATCTACGTACATAGATAAATTTTTGAAAAGATTCAAAATGGAAGATTCCAAAAGAGGTAATTTACCTACTTGTCATGGAATCAAATTATCTAAGGAGCAATGTCCACATACTTCTTCAGATAGAGAGCGTATGAGTAGGATCCCTTATAGCATAAGTGCCTATTTGTAATGGTACCAAACAAAAACCCAAATAGGATAAGTGCCTATTTGTAATTGGTCATCCTAGGGAAACCAAAGGATATTATTCCACAACCCATAAGAGAACAAAATATTTGTTGCTCTCCATGCGATTTTCCTTAGAGGAATTCCTAAATGCAGTGGTAAGTGGGAGGAAATTAGAACTCGATGAAAAATGGGAGTGATACTGTTCTTGGCACTGATCCCCTCATGGAACATGAACAGTTCATCAAGGATGAGGCTGTTCCACAACCCACTGATACACAAGAACCGTGTAGGTTGGAGAGAGTCAGAGAACAACCTTAGAGGTATGGGTTTCTGACCTCACCTCATAAAGATATTAATCTTATTGAATACAAACCGGCTACGTATGAGGAAGTGATACAAGGTATCGACTCCGTTTTATGGCAAGAGGCCATGAAGTCCGAAATGGATTTCGTGTATACAACTGAGTTTGGACACCGGTTGATGTACCAGAAGGCATTGTGCCTATTCGTAGCAAATTGGTCTTCATGGCGAAGACAGACATGGATGGCAATATACAAACATACAAAGCTAGGCTTGTATCGAAAGGGTATCGTCATCAACATGGTGTCGATTACGACGAAACTTTTTCACATGTTACCATGATTAAATCCATTCGGATAATGCTTGATAATACTGCATATTTCGATTATGAAATATGGAAGCTGGACGTCAAAACCGCTTTCCTTAACGGAAACCTTTTGGAGGATGTTTTATATAACAGCCTGACGGTTTTGTCACGCCAAACATGCAATCTAGGTTTGCAAGTTAAATCGATCCATTTGTAGATTGAAGCAAACATCGCGTTCTTGGAACAAACGTTTTGATGAGATCATAATGGTATATGGATTCATTCAAAATCAACATGATTCTTGTGTATATAAGAAGGTTAGTGGGAGCGCACTAACATTAAATCGGTGAAAGCTTGGCTTTCATTAAAATTCTCCATGAAAAACTTGGGAGAGGCAACATTTTTTCTAGGAATAAGGATCTACTAGGATAGATCTAAAAGTTGTTGGCACTCTCCGAGAACTCGTACATTAACACATGGCTTCTCTCTATCTTAGGACAAGTGTCCTAAAACTCAAGATGAGAGAGATTCAATGAGTCTGATCCCGTTCGCTTTAGAAGTCGGATCGATCATGCTTGCTATAACTTGAGGTGATGGTCACTGGATTGATGTTAAGAACATCCTAAAGTATCTTAGAGGAACTAATGATGCTTTCTTAATTTATGGAGATGGAGAACTTGAGGTGACTAGGTTCTCCATTGCAAGTTTCCAAACCTATATAGACGACTGTAAGTCGCAATCAGGGTACATATTTTGTTTGAACAACAGAACAGTGAGCTAGAAATCTTCCAAGCAAGATACTATTGCTGATTCAACAACAAAAGTGAAATATATTGTTGCGGCTGAGGCAGCAAAAGAAGCATTTTGGATCTATAAAATTCCTAATTGGATTAGGAGTAGTTTTGTTAGCAGCTGAGCTAGGCTACAGCACAGGCTAAGGAATTATAGTCTCATCAATGATCCAAGTATGTACTTCGACGGTTTCATCTGATTCGTGAGATCACACATCGTGGCGATGTCAAGAACGAAAAGATCATTTAAGATGATAACCTTGCATATCCGCTGGCAAAAGCGATATCTCAGCATAATTATGAGCGCCACGTACATAGTTCAGGTGTTAGACACTTGAGTGATTGGCTATAGGCCAAGTGGGAGATTGTTGGACAATTATGACACATAGCATCACCATTTGTAAAAGACATGGTGTTTTTTGTACAAATTAACTATGTGACAAAGGAAATTGCTCTTTTATCATTTGTAATTGGATTAATTGGATATATAAATGAAAAAAGTCCATATGATTAGTACCAGATTAATAAGATATGAGACAGTATTAATCCATGAAAGGTTTAATCATTAAATATCCCTAGTCGTAGTATTATCGAGACTGGACATCGATAATGCGGAATAGGCTAGTATGACACTTGTGCGCGTTATGAAAGCTTAACGACATAGTTCTCATATATTTAAGTATTGGATACTGTTAGCCGTTGGACAGGGAACAGCTTCGCTCTGGATAAACCCCTCAGAATCCCATTGGTAGTAACTATGTGTCTTTGGGAATCCGAATCAGGGTAGGTGTATGTGGTCTTAACCTGAGACTTGCATCGCTAATACTTGCGACAATCAGTATACTTTAGTTTTGGTCGTCCGTAGCTTTAACAGGTTTTGTGTACGCCTCTTCTGGGTATACTGAGAATCGTAGTGTATTGGGTGTGATGTCAAGATGGAAGTATCACTTCAGTCATATGGAGATGATGATCACGCATGGATACATAACTAATACTCTAAAATGCTACAGCTATCATGATAGTATGACTAGGTCATGATTATCCGATTACAGAGACTAGTTGCTAGTGATCCGATATATGCTTCGTACGGGGCAGACACAATTCCAGCCCTAGGCCTAGCCTGTGACATCCGATACTGGATCGTAATACGTAATACACTATATACTACGCCTGATAAAGATTATATATTATTTGTTGAATATTTCTGGAGAATTGGGTAGGCACGGTGCTTTGCTAGAAGCCAACCATGTGTTGTAAATCGGTAAGAACGTGGTATCGGGTACGCACGTGTTCGGATAGTCCGATGACCGTATTTACTACCAACATATCCAGGGATCTGTTGGGTCGCATCCTGAAGATTCACCGATGACATTTGACTCGAACATAATTAATCTGGGATTAATTAAGAGAGAGAAAAATTAATCTGGGATTAATAGGAAAATAATTAATTTGGGATTAATTAACAGAGAGAAAATTAATCTGGGATTAATTGCGGCATGAATTAATCGGTAAAATAAATTTAATAGTTAAATTGGATTTTTCTATTTAATTTATTTATTTGGGCACAAATAAAATATCGGATATATTAATTGAAATTGGATTTCAATGCGGAATTAAAATTGGATTTTAATTTACGCCAACGAATTAATTTGGAATTAATTCGTAAGCGACTTCCGTAATAATTTTAATGGGCATTATTATTTAATTAAATTGGATTTAATTACGTCGCAATGGAAAATTCGTTTAATCGGATTAAACGAAACTGAGCCCAATGTGTGTTGTGTGAACCAACTTGAATTTTGAATTCAAAGTGTGGGACCCACTAACTTACATCAATTTGACACTTGACTTACATCAACTAGTCATTTTGTGATGGAAGTGGTTGGCAACTTTAAGAGTTAGACTTTAATTACACAACACATTAACATAAAAAAAATGACTAATGAATTAAGTTGGAACTATTCATTATCTTCCTATTTCTCCCTTTGGCCAAATGTAATACCCTTTGGAAGGGAAATTTTTCTTTCAAAATTTAGTTCTTGCTAGCATATAAGAAGTCAACTTAAGGTGATAGGGAAACTCACCCAAGTGTTGGAAACACTCTACAAAGGCTTGGAGCTTCTTCAAAATCCATAAATGTTTTGAACTTCCACCAACCAATGTATGTTTTTTCGCAAATTTCTTTGGTAATTTTCACACACGAATCACGCTTAGAGATCATGTGGCATGTGTAGGAAACTTACATGTATGCCATGTTATGTACTAGGCCTGATATTTGTTTCGATATTAGCATAACATGTAGATATCAGTCCAATCCAGGCAATGACCATTGGATGGCCATTAAACATATCCCAAAGTATCTTAAAGGTACTAAGGATAAGTTGATTATTTATGGAGGAATTTAACTGCAAGTTAATGGGTATACGGATTCCGACTTCCAATCAGATCCCGATGATAGAAAGTCTATATCTGGATTCGTCTTTACCCTTAACGGAGGTGCATTTTACTGGAAGAGTTCCAAATAGGGGTCAACAGAAGATTCCACAACAGAGGCAGAATATATTACAGCTTCTTAAGCTGCAAAGGAAGCTGTATGTATTCGGAACTTTATCACAGAATTGGGAGTGGTCCCAAGTATCGAGAATGCGATTCCATTATACTGTGATAATATTGGAGCAATTGTGCAAGCAAAGGGATCGTAGGAGCATCAGAAGTCGAAGCATGTGGAATGCAAGTACCACATTATTTGAGAGATTGTGTCGCGATGGGACATTGTCACTAGAGCAGGTGGGAGATTTTGTTGGGGTTGGTGCTCAGAGCGCCAATTCCCTATTGTATTTCCTTATAAATACTCTTGTAAATGTTTTATTATGAATAAAATAAGCAGTTTCTATAATATAATATATCTCTTCATATGGTAAAGACGTATTAGACCTTAGAATGATTAGTCATTATACAGTTGCAAAAGCGTCGCAACTGACATTAAGTTGTATCATGACGTTGTCATTCTTAGATAGTTCATGGTCAAGGTTTACACTACTTGGTCAGTAAAGTAAACCTGTTGTGACCGATACATGTCGTATACTGGAATATTGGATTCCAATGGTTTCTCAATGAACCATGAGTCTTGGAGACGCGTATAGACGTATAGGTGTTTATAGCGGATAAACACTGAACGACTCACTGAAGATTCTTAATGGATGGTACACCAACGTCAATAAGAATCTTCTCGGGTTGAGTAGTATTTGTGATTCTTCGACTTGAGATACCATTGTGGGAACATGAGATGTCTTCCATACTTAGATGGCAGTCACGTCACTGATCTATTCAGATCAGACCTCCGCCCGTTCGTGACTGCCATCTCAGTATGGACAGATTGTCAGGGTGTCTTGTATGTGTCGAGATAGGATCAGTCAGTTATGTGTACAGAGCATCGGTAGTCCATATATGATTAGCAATCAGATAAAAACCATGGGCCCGTGGTACACTTTAGAAGTATGTTCTAAGTGTTCTTTTAGAGATTTCTAATAGAGACGTCGATGGGATTGTCCCTATAGAGATTTGACGTTTACATCTATATCTCTTGGATATATCTGGATACATGTGACAAAGGAATTAAACATATGCCATGACCTTGAACTGTATGATTGAGCGAGTTTACCTGTGGTCGTCATAATTTACGGCTGGGTAAATTATGGACACGAAATTGGATTTCGGGACGGATATGCCTGAATCTAGAGAGGCTCACTAGTGAAATATACTCGTAGAGCACTAGGGAAACTTTTATGAATAATACTGATTATTTATAAGTCGTTTAAAGGTTAAACGAAAAAATACATGTAAATAGACCTAATGGTCATTTCCTAATTAATGTGTATTTATATTTAATGAAAGATTTTATTAAATACACATTAATTAAATGTCAAATTGTGATATTTGACATATATCATAAATATATATGTATTTGGGTACTTAAAGTAAATATAATACATATATTTAAAATATTTGTATTTAAATAATTATATAAATATTTAATTATTAAATAATTAAAGTAATTAAATATATAAATATCTTTAGTTATGATATTTTTGGAGATGACTTGAGTTGCTTTATTTCACTTGTTATAAATCATTAAATGGAGTATTGATCAAATATGCAAGTTGATAAAGTTAACTTTAATGAAAAAATAAATATCTAGATATTATATATATGCCACAATTTTCGGCCAAGGGCATAATTGGGAAGTATATATTATTTTGTTTCATTTTTCATTCATTAGGTCAAGTTACCAAAAACATAACAAAAGGAAATTTGAGAGCAAACTTGAAGAACAAAGAATAAGGCTTGAAAATACCTTGATTTTGTAAGTTTTTTCTTAAACTTTTCAACTAAAAAATATTTCTATCATGCTTAGCTTCAACATGTGTTGCTAGGATATTGTCTCTACACTTTTGGTTTGTGTTTAAATGGTTGGAAACTTGTATGAATGATGTTTGCATGTATATGGATTCAAGTGAGCTTATAATAGGTTATTAAGCTCTCTTTTGATTATTTGATAATCAAGTTGTCAATATAGAGTTACTAAGCCACTCATTGATGACCTAGAATTGTTCTTGAGTTGTTTCATGGTGGTAAGACTTATTTGGTGTGGTAAATATTGAATTAAAGTGTTGGATTTAATTGATTTGGTGTATTTTGTCAATTTGAAGAAATTATAAAATTAGGGTTCTTAACCCTTTCCAAATTTGGGGCTTTTCATATATGTGATGTATTATGTTGTGTATATGATTCATATTAATTTTTGGGTTGATTGGATTTGATCTTGACATGTTTTGAACACAAATGGATCAAATTGCAAAAATTGAAAAATAAGAGGCTGTTCGGCAATTTGGAAAATTTTGGGGATTTTGTTGCAATTTGTTTTGATAAGTTGGACATGTTGGAAATCATTTTAGAATTTATTTAGAATCATCCAAAATTGTATTTGACAATTTGAGGACTAAAATGAACAAAATATAAAGTTTATGGGTCAAACGGTAATTTCCAAGAAATATGATTTGAAATCGGAATATTTTATTTAATTGATCCACGAAAAATTACTAAAATCGGAAAATTTTGTTTTTCCGCGTTCCGCTGCGTTAGCGAAAATTCCCCATAAAACCCCCTACACTGTGGCTAATGGGGATAAAAGAAAAACAGTGTAAAAGGCTCATGAAGCGAAACATCAGAAGTAAACACCTTCCAAAAGCGAACTTCTCCAGCCTCAGAAGATCGTTGTTCGAGATTTTGGATGAAATCAAAAGACAGAGCTTGTTGCAGCCATTATAACCCAAACCTTTGCCAAACCCAGTACCCCGCTACATGGACCTAAAATAATACTGTCATTTCCACCAGTCTCCAAGGCATGAGAGACTTAAGTGCCTGCCTCAGGCATGAAATCTAAAACCTGATTGACACAAGCAAAATACTAGATCCTGAAGAACCCTCAGCCACACAGTAATTGGGTTCCAGATTATCGTATTTGCATCGTTATCATTCTGTCATGTAATGATTATCTCTTTTCAATATTCAATGATGAAATAAAATGAATTTTGCAAGATTTTCTGTCTCTTAACAAAACATTAGTTTGTCTAAATCATTAAGATAAATTTAAACTTTTGAATCACTAGCAGAATTATATCCATAAATACGCACAAAAACTTACACTTAGAATTACAATGCATACTTATAAAGAACTTATGCTGGCACTACTTGGAGAAGAAGTCAAAAGCACTTGACATTCATTTAACTCTCTTCCGAAGCTAAGGTTAAAATAACATTAGGTTGAGAAGACGAAGCAAGTGAGAAGAAGAAAAATGTTGAAAAAGAAAAGAAAAAAAAAATGAAAATGGTGAATCCCACAAAATCTACTCCGTTGTTTGAAGTGTTTAGTAATCATAAGTATCGTGAACCCCATGAGTACTTTTACCTCATACAACAACTCAAATATTGAGTATGCAAAGAAACTTGAGTTGGTGAAATTATTGAGTAATAAAGGGATTATAACATAAATGTGTAGTCTTTGAGTCAAAAGATAATTTGACGACTAAAAGAAGCTAGGGATCAAGATCAGCCTTACATAAAATGAATTTTTGAGAAATTTTATTGATCTTTAACTAGGTGTTAGATTATCTTGACAAATGAAAAGATGAAAAATGAACTAAATAATGAGTACTAATCTTCATTTGGCGCCAACATAAACCAATCCGGGTTGCACGCAATTCTTGGTAAGAGAATCACACACACACGGAGAAGCATTCCAAAAGTGAAACCTTTGTTTGAATTTAATTTTGAATTTGGACAATGCTCAAACTTCGAAAAAGATATAATTTTGATAAAAGCTTATGAGAACATACGAAGCGTCATTACATGATAAAAAGGATTTGATAAGCAAAGTCGATGATTGGAGAACCCTGAATGGAAATTTTGAGAAAAGATAAGGCAAAATATGAAAATACCATTATAGAAGAACATCGCGACTCATGCACTCTCTCAAGCAAAAAGACTAGCATGCGGTTGGAGATCATTTGCATACATACATGTATATATACATACATATTGATAGCATTTCGTTTGTAGGAAATTCAAACAAAGCGTCCCCAAGAGTTGGAGCAAGATACTGACAGCTCAGTTACAATCAAGAGTTGAAGCCTCCAAGTCACGGAGTACCTGATAGTCAGAATGATGAGATATTAAGGGTGATGCCCGCTAAAAAGAAAATACTTGATGAGAGGTCTGCTTAGGAGAAAACACTAGGGTTGAGACCCGCTTAAGAAAATATTGGGGGCGAGGCCTGCCTAGGAGGGAATACAGAGGAATGGAGCCTCGAAGAATTGGAATGAAGCTTATTGAATGAATTTCAGATAACTTCGAGAATGAAACATGACCTCAAGAATGAGAGTAAATATCGTATAACTTTGAGAATGAAGCAAGACCTAGAGAATGAGAGTGAACATCAGATGACTTTGAGAATGAAGCAAGACCTCGAGAATGAGAGTGCATATCAGATAACTTCAAGAATGAAGCAAGATCTCGAGAATAAGAGTAAACATCAGATGAAGTCGAGAATGAAGCAAGACCTCAAAAATTAGAGTGAACATCAGATGACTTCGAGAATGAAGCAAGACCTCGAGAGTGAGGGTGAAAATCAAATAACTTAAAGAATGAAGTGAAGCTTTGAGAATGAGAAGGAGAACTAGATAACTTTGAAAATGAAGTGAAGCCTTGAGAATGAGGATGAAATTCAGACAATTTCAAGAATAAAGTGAAGAATTGAGAAATAGGATGAAAATCATACAACTTCGAGAATGAAATGAATCCTTGAGAATAAGGAAGAGAATCAAATAGCTTTACGAATAGAGAGAAACATTAAGAATTAAGACAACTATTGGAATGGACACAAACTTCAAGAACGAAGACATCTCTGAGAATGGATATGAACTTCGAGAATGAAGACAACTTCAAGAATGAAGACAAACATCAGAATGAAGAGAAACCTCGAGAATGAGGGCAAGCCAGTAGATAGTTACATGAATATGGTATGAACATGAAAACAAGATAGTAGATGAGGACAAGACATCAAACAACTTTTAGAATGGGGTACGAACATCAAGAATGATGTTACAACATCGCAAACGAATCCAAGAATGGGGTATAAACTTCAGGTTCATAGTAGAAGCGTCACAAACAACACCGAGAATGAGGTATATGAAATTACCTACAAGCACTTAAACAACAATAACTATACCCAAGAGAGGGGATGGGGTGAATTGGTTATTGGCCAATATTATGGAATTAACAATTCATCATGATTTTAAGCTACTTAGTTGGTAGCTTTAGCAAATATGCTTATAATTCAATTTCCTCAATTGACATATGCAATCATTAAATCAAATATCAATATAACTATTAATTTCCAAGAGTGATTAGCAATATCAATTTACTCAATAACAAGTTTTACTTATTGATAAACAAATATAATATAAAATTTATGATAAATAAAAGAGTAAGGGTTAGAGAATTGACACTAAGATTTATAGTGGTTCGGCCAACAATGCCTACGACCACTCTTCGAAGCCGCGCTTGAAGCTTTCCATTATGTACAAGTGATTCCATACTTTACATAGTGATTTTTCTGTGACTCACTCACAACCAAGAGTTTTGTCCCCAATGTTCACTCCAAACCTTTACATAAAAGTTTTAACTCCTCGGTTCACACTTAAATATTTTACAACCAAATCACCCTTTTGAGTATAGTCACTAATTAAGGGATTTCTACAACCACAAGTGTTTAAGATAAGAAATTTATAATTCAACTTGAGTACTAATGAAAGATAAAGAAGATTTAAGATGTGAATTGCTAACCGAAGTAATTCTAAGCTCACTAATATTATATGAAGGTGCAGTGTGTGATTTTTGATTATTAAGAGAGTGTTTGATAAAGAAGGTTTAAAAAAACTATTTTTTTTTGCTCTTAAAGAAATGTTAGAAGGTACAAGAAGATAGCAAAAATAAAATTAGGGCTCAAAATATAGTGAAGGTGAAAATTATCGGGATATATGCCCTATAACTTAATGTAATGTAGACAAAATTATATCTTATGAAATAAAAAGATGCATTATTCATTTATCAAAGTGTTTATTTTATATCGCATATTCTAAATTATCTTATTTACCCTTGATTACTGATGTGTCTTCACACTTAGTGTATGAGTGTCATACACAAGAGGATTTATGTCTGACGTTTGTAATATAAAATAGTCCATATAGAGCAAAAAAAAATGGGTAATTTGTTTGTTGTATATCTATAGCTGCGGTTTATAATTGTATGGCGACCTTGATTCGGGATCGTCCATGTAGTGACATGAAAATGAAAGCACCTTATATGATGTGATTATATAAGACTATACCCATATAGAAATGAGTTTCTTATAATATCCGTTAAATAAAGAAATTCATTTCAATATACTAGATGATCATATATGGATTGATCTAAATCCTAAGCGTACTACGAACTCCCGCATGGTAGGCTATGTCCTTTGATTTACAAAGGTGAGGTTGGTGTAGCAATCTCGACCAATAGCTATATACTTTAGGGACATGGTTTGGTGTGTAGCTGGGGATGTTTTACATAAATCGGGAGTTCACTCCTTCTTGCAAGAAGTAGAGGAGTATCTTCCTTAAGGGTTGATTCGGTATTGAAATGATTAGAGCGCTCAAGCCTTTCTTTTGCGAATAGACATTAATATTCATAATGGTTATGATTAATCGTTAATTAGAGAATCAATGATACTTAAGTTAAAAATAATTAGAAGGGTTTAACGGACATTATGGTCCGGCTCTAATTATGAGATACTTGTGAAGGGCCAATCTGTATGTAATGACTATATCGATGGACACCGACATAGTTCTGCTTATATTATATATCTACGACAACAAGAGTGCAGCTTGAGATTTTTAGTGGAATACCCTAAAGTTAACAATTCAGAATATTTAGTTAGAACTTTAATTAATATTCTGGGATTTTTGGAGCTCGAAATCGTAGGTCCATTTGGTGTCTGTTCTTGCTCGATATTTTGTAGCAGATTAAATATAATTGGATAGTCCAGTTGTATACTCACATATGTATATATATAAATATTATTAATATGATTAATGATATTATTTTCTCACACTGGAAACTATATGTTAATTTTAATATATATGGTTTTATAATAAATAATTATATGATAATTATTTATTAAAAGTTATTAAATTATATTGAATAATTTAATAAAGGTTTAAATTATATATATCCAAAAATAAGTTTTTGGAAATCTTTTGGTTGGAATGTAAGTTATATTTTTAAAACGGTAATAACATATTTGATTTTATAACATCTTTTTGTCATGATGATGCCATTAAATAAAATGTTGATGTTACAAAAAATTTTGGATTCCAATCCTAGGGCTGGCCGAATTTCTTAATGAGGGAGGGGAATTTGGAAATCAAAACCCTAAGTATAAAAATAATTTTTTTCTTTTTACAAACCCAGCCATTCCAAACCCTAGCTACCTTTTGGTGTTCTAAGTTTTCTCTTAAGAGTTGAAGAAAAAAAGAACAAGAAAAATTAAAATTGTTGTGTGATAATTATTTAATCTCTAAAGTGTTTTGAGATTATTTTGTGAGTTTAGCTCATACTATTATCTGTTAGTTGCGAGACATAGCACGAAATGCTATTTGGTGTTGAACCGAAAATCAACTTCATCTTCTTTTCATCAACCTTACGGTAATGAGTAGATTTCGCCACTTACTTTCGGGTTTCGGGGCTCGATTTGATTTGGTTTTAATCCAGAAAAATTAGGGAACATTAAGGGATGTTTCAAAAGTATTGTGGGGCTGTTTTTGGTGAAAAATCAGACCTGAAACACTGGTGTGGTTCAAGCAAAAGAGGGGTTCATTTGGGCAGTGAGCTGGACGTATTTTGGGTCCAAAATAGTCCAGATCTGATCCATTGTTCGGGGCCTATTCCGGGGCTCAAATTTTATTAAAAACATAAGTAAAATTTTAGTGACTGAGCTTACTACATTCGATCAAGCAAATGAAAGGGCATAAAAAAGTTTCAAGCCCAATCCCGGGTAACTAAGGTGTTTCTGTTGTGGTATGACTGTCCTCTCGAGGTTCTTACAGTAAAGCATTAGCTTATCGCTACGACATCTCCGATGATGGAGTCATTGTAGGGCATGGTTGGGTAGCCTTCGGAGCATCATCGTCATGAGGCTATGGTCTCAGCTATGACTGCTAGGATGATGGAATGGACATCAGTTCGAGCGAACGTCTTGAGGATGATGAATTATCTCAATAATGGCAAAACCCATGGAGCTTGTATTGACAAGTGAAGCCAGATGCCCATGATTATAGAAACACTTTCGAAGAGTTTCCTACAGTTTAAAAGCAACGAAGTTATGAACAAGTTGTCTTTTAATTTGACCTAGCTACTCAATAAGCTCACCCATTACGAGTTCATGCATGTGGATCCTCGTAAGCCCAATACTGAGGAAAATATTACCAAATCATCTAAATATACAAATAACAAGAAGAAATGTACTGGGAAGGCTAAGGCAAAGCGAATAAAGAAGAAAAAGGGAAGCTCTAAAGGTGCAATGTCCAAGGGAAAATGTTTCCACTGAACAATAATGTGCATTGAAAAAGGAATTTTCCTAAATACCTTGCTGAGCTGAAAGAGGAGAAGGTTACAGGTAAATACGATTTACTTGTTATCGAATCCCTATTAGTGGAGGATGATAAGTTTGTATGGATTGTTGATTCTAGAGCCACTAACCATGTTTTTTATTCTTTGCAGCTACTTGATTCATGGAGGGACCTTGGTGAAGGTGACTACACTATAATGATCGGGACAGAGGATGTCATTTCAACAAGAGCAATGGGAGTTTATAGTCTTTGTTTTTTAAATGATAGTTATTTAAATTTCGACAATGTGTTATTCATTGCTGGTTTTCACAGGAATTTGATTTCTTTTTCCAAACTTTTGGATGATGGTTTTTCGGTTTCTTTTAATCGCAATTTGGTTATTGTTTTTAGAAATAGATGAACCACATGCACAGGAAACTCAGAAAATAATATTTAAGGTTGAAAAACCTAAAATAAAACGGCAAAAGATTTCTCACGATAACACATATCTGTAAAAGGTATAAGAGCCAATCAACCACTTGAGCTAATGCATTCAGACATTTATGGACCGATGGATGTAAGAGCCCGAGGTGGTTATGAATATTTCGTCACATTTATTGACGATTATTCTGGATATGGGTATGTTTACCTAATGTAGCACAAGTCAGATACTTTTGAAAATTTCAAAGAGTATCGTGTTGAGGTTGAGAACCAATTAGGTAAGACGATCAAAACGCTACGATTAGATCATTGAGGGGAATACTTTGACAGAGATTTCAAGGAATTCCTAGTTCAGCATGGTATAATATCCCAGCTCATAGCACCTAGAACACCACAGCCAAATAGTGTTACAGAGATGAGAAATCAGACCCATCTAGACATGATAAGATCTATGTTAAGTTATTGTTCACTTCCTAGTTCATTATGGGGGTATGTAATGAAAACTGCAATGTATATCCTAAATTTGGTTCCATCTAAGACTGTTCCTAAGACTCTATTAGAGTTGTAGAGTGGTCGTAGAACTAGTTTACGACATTTCTACATAAGAAGGGGTCTAGCAAATATGTTGAAGAATAAGACTGCTAAGCTGGAGCCTTGTTCACATATGTGCCCATTTGTAAGCTATCCTAAGGAGACTATGGGTGGATTCTTTTATAGTCTTGAAGAAAACAAAATGTTTGTGTCAACAAATACTAAATTTCTAGAGGAGAACTATATGAAGGAGTTCGAATCTCGTAGTAAGGTGTTACTCGAGGATTTTCTAACTGGTTCGACCAGCACACCATCGTCAACAACTGGTGACAAACATATAGCACCTTTGACATCTGAACATCAGATGCAAGTTTGTTAGAATGATCTATCACTTAGACGTTATTAGAGGGTTGTACGACAACCATTTCACTATCTAGGAGTTGGAGAGGCACAAGTTATCGCTTCCAGCGATGGTGTAGATGACCTATATAGATTAGTGTTTACCCTAGGTGGCGAAGCCATTGTATGGAGGAGTATAATGCAATCTTGCATTGCTAACTCTAACATGAAGGCAGAGTATGTAGCAGCTTGTGAAATGGCTAAAGAAGTAGTCTGGCTCCGTAAGTCATTAGGAGATCTGGAAGTTATTCCATTTATAATAAACCACTCAAACTTTATTGCGATAATAGTGGTGCAGTGGAGAATTCCAAAGAACCAAGAAGCTATAAAAGGGAAAAACATATAGATAGAAAATATCATCTCATCAGGGAGATAGGGCAGAGAAGAGACGTTATTGTCATGAAGATTGCATCCGTAGAGAACCTGGCTGATCCATTTACAAAGACCTTATAGGTTAAAGTGTTTGAATGTCACCTAGATGGTCTAGGGTTATGTGACATGTCTCATTTACTCTACTGCAAGTGGGAGATTGTTGGGATATATGCCCTAGAGCTTCATGTAATATAAACAGAATTATATTTTATGAAATAAAATGATACATTATTCATTTATCAAACTGTTTGTTTAATATCGCATATTGTAAATTTTCTTATTTACCCAAGATTACTCATGTACCTCTAGACTTAGTGTATGAGTGTCATACACAAGTGGATTTAAGTATGAAGTTAGTGTAGCGGTTTTTAGGGGGTGAATCCGGTAACGCAGCGGAAGCGGTGAAAATCCGATTTTCAGATTTCAAAATTTTTCTGGGATTAATTAAATAAACATATTTATTTAATATTCCAATAATCAATTATGAAATAAAATTCAATAAATCATATTTAAGTGAATTTACCAAATTACCCTTACTTGGTATTTTTGTCCATTTTAATCCGAAATTGATCAAATCAATTGTGAATGATTCTAAATCATTTCTAATATGAACTTAGCATGTTCAAAACATTAAAACACCAAGGCAACCAAAAATCCCAATTTCTTTATTCTTGGCCGAGAGCTCTATTAGGGGTGCCATTTGTGAACTTTGTCATTTCATGCTTCAAAACTCATCAAGATGTAATCAAATCAACATGAAACTTTATATGCATCACATACACATACAATACACAACATATATGAAAACCCCCAAATTTGGAATTGGTCATGAACCCTAATTTTTCAATTTCCACAAATTGGACAAATTACACACCAAATACATTAAATCAATTACTTCAATCATCATTCTTCCATCCAATCCAAGTCTCAACACAATGAAATAACTCAAGATCAAATCTAGGTCATTTAAGAGTGGGTCAATAATTCTAGATTAGCAACATGGTTTCCAAAACCTTAAAAGAAAGTTTACAACTACAATAGTCACAACCTTCCTTCACCATACATGCTCAACACTTCAATCAAAATTCCATCAACAAAAACACCAAGAAAAAAAGAAAGAAATAATCTAAGAACATCACATGTTGAAGCCTAGAACCTAAGGAACATTTTCCTCTCTAATAGCAAGTTTGAAAAACTTACTAAAATTCCAAGCTTTCTTTAATCTGTCTTTCTTTCTCAAGCTTTCTTTAAGTTTCTTCAATGGAGTTTTTTTCTTTTGTAAAGTGTATTAGGTTAAGTTTAAAGTGAAATGAAAATAAATATATACTTGTAACATTTAAGCCTTGGCCGAAAATGGCTTTAGCAAATACAAGTCATGCAATTTCAATTTCATTTCAAATTTATTTAGTCAACTTGCATAAATATCTAAATACAACTTTATTAGATATTTAATTAAGTCAACAAAGGCAACTAATATCATTTACTTTAAATATCCTAATGTAAGATATTTATATTTTAATTAATTTAATCATTTAACAATTAAATAATTAATTAATTAATCAAATACAAATATATTAAATATATGTATAATATTTACATTAAATATTAAAAACATATATTCATTTAGGATATAAGTCATATAACTCATTTTGACTATTAATTAATGTGTATTTAAATTAATCAAGTATTAAATGTAAATACACAATAATTAGGCAAATGACTATCTAGTCCCTTTAGCACGTATCTTGCGTTAACCTTTAAACGACTTTAAAAATAATCAATATTATTTATAATGTTGCTCTAGTGCTCTATGAGTATGTTTCATTATTGAGACTCTATAGCTTCAGGTATATCCGTCACGAAATCTAATTTCGTGTCCATAATCTATCCACCCGTAGATTATGACGATCACGGATAATCTCGCTGAACCATACAGGTCGAGGTCATGGCAAATGTATAATCCTCCGTCACAGGTATCCGGATAAATCCCAGAGATATAGATGTAAACGTCAAATCTCTATCGGGATTATCCAGTCGACTATTCTATTAGCAATCTCAAAAGAATGTTAGAACTAGCTTCTAAACTTTACCAGGCCCATGGTTTTATCTGATTGCTAATCATATGTTAGACATTATGACCCATAGCGTCACTATTTTGTAAATGATATTGTATTATTGTACAAAATTAACTATGTGATAATGAAATTGCCTTTTGCCGTTTTGTAAAATTATTTACTTTGATATATTAATGGCAAAAGTCCATATGATTAGTTCCGTATTGAGATGATATGAGACAGTATCAATACATAAAGGTTTAATCATTAAATATCCCTAGTTGGAGTATTATCGAGATCGGACATCGATAATGCGGAATAGACTAGTATTGCATTTGTGCATGTTGTGAGGGCACAACGGCATATTTCTCATATATTTAAGTATTGGATACTTATGCAAGTGCGATAGGAGGTTATGTTTTACCGATGGTACGGAAAACAGCTTCGCTCTGGATAGACCCCGCGGAATCCCATTGGTAGTATGTCTGCGTGTCTATGGGAGGCCGCATCAGGGTAGGTGTATATGGTCTTAACCTGAGACTTGCATCGCTGGTACTTGCGACAATCGGTAAACTTTGGTTTTGGTGGTTGGGGACTTTAACCGTTCTGTGTTCACCACTTCTGGGTTTATCAGGAATCGTAGTGTACTGGGTGTGATGTCAAGATGGAAGTATCACTTCAGACATATGGGGTTGATGATCGCGCAGGACACAGAAGTAGTACTCTATAAAAGGTTGCAACCGTCGGGACAATATGACCAGGTCAGGATTGTCCGATTTAAAGAGACTAGTTGTTTAATGTCCGATATATGTTTCGTACGGGGCAGACACACTTCCAGCCCCAGGCCTAACATGTGATCGTTCGATACTAGATCGATGTACGCGATACTACGGTATACTACGCTTGATATAGATCTAATATTACAGTAAGAATATTTCTGGAGAATTGGGTAGGCATGGCGCTTTGCTAGAAGCCAACCTTGTCTTGTAAATCGGTAAAAACGTAGTACGAGGTACGTACGTGTTTGGATTATCCAACGACCGTATTTACTGCCAACATATCCGGAGATCTCTTGGGTCACTTCCTAAAGATTCACCTATGATGTTTGATTCGAACTTTATTAATCTTGGATTAATAACGGAGAAACTTTATCTTGGATAAAATGCCTTATTTGGAGAGAGAGAGAAATCGATTAATTTGGAATTAATCGGTAAAATGATATATTCGATATATTATTAAACGAAATTAGATTTCGACGCGGAATTAAAATCGGATTTTAATTCGGGCAAACGAATTAATTTAGAATTACTTCCTTAGCGAACTGAATAGTAATTCCGCAAGGCGTAATTATTTAATTCACGTCGCGACGGAAATTCGTTAATTCGGAATTAGCGAAACCGAGCCCGAAAGTGTTTGCGGACACATTCGTATTTTGAATCGAGTGGAATCCGCAAATCGCATCGCGATATCTCATTACTTGATACGAATAGATGATGGATGTATCTAGTCACCTTTAAGGGATGATACATTATCTCTATTCTCAAAGTATGGTAATGATGGCAAATGATGGTTTCATTTTGGAGGGAAAAGCTTTCACGGTTTTTGAAGGGTTTTTGATTAAAAAAATTGATTTTGGTATTTGATATCATTTTTTTTAATTGCTTTTCAATTTCCTCTCTCTCACGGTTTTTTGGTAACAAAAGGGAAAAGAGAAACAAAAGAGTTAACTCTCATCTCCGTCTTCCTGTGCTCACGCCGTGAGCTTCAAACCAAAGGCAGAAAATTGTTTTTTCATTCTCCATTTTTGCTAGCACAAGCAAGGATCAAAAGAGGTGATAGGGAAACAACCTTGGAGCTTGGAACACTTGAAGATTCGCAGCTTCTCTCCATCTTCTTGCTTGGCCGAAACTTCCACCTTGAAGACTCAAAGATTGTCTTCACCATTTTCGTCACAAAGCTTAGTAAGTATGATTCCGCCATATTTCTAGCTTTGCATGTTTGTTATTTGTATTTCTATGGCTTAATCTTTCTTTGGGACTAATTATAGAAACCACAATGGTATCATGGAGCCATGTTTAAGCATGAAATACATTAGGGTTAATTTGGGGAAAATTGATTGAAGCAATGTTCTTGTGAAATTGGATGCTATAGTATGCTTATATGTATGTTATTGATATATTACATGATCAATTTTAAGAAAAATGCATTGGATGATTTTTCCCCCAAAATGTTGTCTTGGCCGAATGTGGAGGTGCTTCCATTGGTTTGAAATTTTTCATGCACAAGCTTATTTGATGACTTAAGCATGATTACATGTATATATATGATATATTACATGATCAATTTTGAGAAAATTGTATTGGATATTTTTTCCCCCAAAATTGATGCCTTGGCCGAATGTGTAGGTCATTTTATTGATTTGGAATTTTCATGCACAAGTTTATTAGATAACTTAAGCATGATTAAATGTATGATATTTGATGTAATACATGATCAATTTTGAGAAAAATGCATTGGATGATTTTTTCCTAAAATTGATGCTTGACGAAAATGGAGGTCTTTTCAGTTTATTGAATTTTTGCTTTCAAGTTCATTAGATGACTTAAAATCAATAAGGATAATAGATCAGTGATTCAATTGGATTGAAAAACAAATCGAACCGCAAAAATCTCTCTTGGCCGAATACAACATGACATGTTAAAGGACTTGATTTTTGTTCAAATAAATGTTAGACAAGTGTTTTGAACAATTGATGATTAATGAATTAAATTGGTGTTTTTGAAATATTGGTTTAATGAATTAATCATGCAATTACACTTTAATTAATTGAATTTTAAAATTTGGAATATTAAAATTAATTAATGGACTTTTATGTTTAATTGGGCCTTATGGGCTTGAAATTGATTTTATGGCACTTAAGGGTGATTCCTTATTTGGGCTTGGTAATTGGGTTTGACCCACATTGACCAAAGCCCAAGCCTTTATAAATCAATTGAAAGCCCATTGGACTTTAATTAAACACACATTGGATGTTAGTTGGGCTTGGAGACCCAATTTGATAAGATTTAGAATCTAATCTTTAAAAGCACATTAAAGTGTAATCATTTAATTTGGAATTAAATAATTGAATTATTTTTGAATGCGACTTAAATTAAATTTAACGGGTAGTTCGATATAATTCATGATTCGTACCTTATGTACTTATTCTCAAACGAGTTGGACTCGCGCAAAATCAAATCGTTGATTGAACATTGGATGATCACTTAAACAAAGACTAATTAATGGATTAGATTGGTTGTATAGCATGTCTTGAATGAATATACATGTATGTGATGAATGAATAGTGCATAGCGGATGGATATTAGAAGGGAAAGGGTAATTTTAGAAATTATTGTAAATTTAGAATTTATAAATTGGACCTGCGTGTCCAGCCTTATCTCTTTTATCTTTTGTATTCTCTTCTCACCTAATTCCCCTCAATGTATATGAGTTTTCTCTTATTGTATTATGTAATTGGGTAGAAGTAGAATATTACTAGCGGGGAGTGGAAAGGGAGTGATTTGTTCTAGGAACAATTGTTTTACATATCCATCCGTATATCACTATTAATTTATTTTATGCACTTTATGATGTTTTAGAAGCATGCTTAAGGGTGTATGATGATGAGACCTAACAAAGATAATAAATTGGTTGCCAATTACGCAAATATCCCTCAATCTATATTAAGCGATTATCCTTCCATTGAATGATTCTTGTTCAAGATCCAATTGGCATTGGTTTGTTGGCCAAAGTCAAGACCTTGTCAATTAGGATGTACTTGAATCATGAGAGTTTTGTTCCACATCGGTGTCTTGTCCAAGTTGTGATTTGTTGGCCAAAGTCAAGATCACTTCTTGTCCAACGACATTGATTACGAAACTATCCTTGTCAATGGGTCCCGCTTAACTGGAATCATTAGGTTTGTTGTGCCAAAGCCAAGGCCTAGATGATTCGGAGGATATGGTTAGAAAATGTATTAGATACATTGGCATATGCAATATGTTTAGGACTTGGATGTCCACCTAACCGGATCTAGGAATTGGATTGGATCCAATTGATCTGTTAGATCTACCTAGTTGAATATCATACAGCTTGTTGGCCAAAGTCAAGGTTGTGTGTTATTTAACGGGATCCTAGCCCACTAGGAAATAGGATTTCCCGAGTTCTCCACAGAGGGTTAGAGACTTGAAAAAAATAGTGGGAAGCTAGTATTGAATTTGCAATTTCGTTCAGACACTTAGCCTTACGCGTCTTACAAATTTATTTCGTTTTAATTAATTAAAATTAGTTGGACTAATTAATTGTTATTTTTTCTTGTAACAGTTAGACTGTACCCATTTTATCGTTAACTAGATAGTTGGACTATCGTAGTTGAGATGGCAAGCAAGGTAAGTGTCCGAGACATCATCTTGGGTGACAATGTCTTTAAGGGCACAAACTTCGCTGATTGGGAAATGAACCTAAGGATAGTCCTTGGGGCTGAGAGGATGCTGTATACTATACAAACACCTCTCCCGCCTAAGCCCACTGACCCACTTGAGCTGGAGTTATGGAAAACTCACAGCAGTGATTGTGACACAGCTCAGGCTATTATGTTAGCTTCGATGACTCAGCACTTTCGTCGCCAAAATAGGGACTTGGATCCTTATATATGATGGCTAGACTGCGAGATCTCCACCGCTCCAATAAGCGGATGGAGAGATATGAGTTGGTGAAGAAACTCTTCCGCGCCCGAATGACTGAAGGCGCATCAGTTGAGGCCCACGGGGCTCAAATGATCGCCGATATTGATGAGTTGGCCAATATGAGAATAGTCTTGGAGGCTGAGCTGACCATAGATATGATCTTGCAGTCACTTCCTGATACTTGGAAACAAATCATAATCAACTACAAGTTGATGGATACAGATGACACTCTTGGAGAGTTGTTATCCATTTTGAAGGAGTCTGAAAAAGAACTCCACAAAGGGGGCAAGCGCGAGGCGCACTTTGCATCGACCTCTCAGAGGCCAAAGGCTAGGCTCAAAGCTACTGGAGGGGTGAGGAAGAAGAAACATAAGAAAAAGGGTAAAGGCAAGTTGACAAAAGCTTCTGGGAAGCCAAGGGACAAGTCTCAAGATGTCTGCCTCAACTGCGGCAAAAAGGGTCACTGGAAACGTGACTGCCGAATGGGCAAGGGACACAAAGAGGATATCAAGGCAGGCAAGGCACTAGCCTCTGGTATGTTTGTTATTGAGATAAATATGACTACTTCTAGTTTTAAAAATTGGATTTTTGATTCTGGTTGTGCTGCTCATATATGTACTGATTTGCAGGATCTGCAGAATAGCAGGATGCTGACTTCAGGGGAGATTGACCTACGAGTCGGAAACGGAACTCCAGTTGCTGTTTTGGCTTGTAGGGACTTTTGTTTGGAATTGCCCCGGGGCATATGCTTAAACTTTTGAACTGTTATTATATACCTAGTTTGACTAGGAATATTATATCTGTATCTTTGTTAACCCAGCATGGGTACACTTTTGTATTTAGAAACACTGGGTGTTATTTATATAAAAATGATGCAGAAATTTGCACTGCTGTTGCAAACAATGGCCTTTATATTTTGAATATAAATGAATCTCCTAAACATAAAATAACAAACAAAAGGCTCAAAAGGAGTAATCTAAAAGATGAAGCTTACATGTGGCATTGTCGTCTAGGACACATTAACAAGACTCGCATATCCACACTTTCAAAGAGTGGGTACTTGGACGGATTTGATCTTAATTCATATGATGTCTGCGAATCTTGTTTTTTAGGCAAAATGCCTAAATCACCTTTTAGTGGTAAAGGTGAACGTGCCACAGAACTGTTAGCCCTCGTTCATAGTGACGTATGTGGGCCCATGTCTAGCCAGGCTAGAGGGGATATCATTACTTCGTAACCTTTACGGATGATGCATCTCGTTATGGTTGTGTATCTAATGAGACACAAGTCGGAAACTTTTGAGAAATTCAAAGAGTTTCGACACGAAGTAGAAAAAAAACAGGCAAGAGTATTAAGACATTGCGGTCGGACCGTGGTGGCGAATACTTAAGTTATGAGTTTCAAGATTACTTGAAAGAAAATGGTATTCTTTCACAGGGACTCCTCCTGGAACACCGCAATTAAACGGTGTGTCTGAACGGAGAGAAACCGTACCTTGTTAGACATGGTAAGGTCGATGATGAGTCGCACTGAGCTACCTATATCCTTCTGGGGATACGCTTTAAACAGTGCAGTACTTATTTTGAATAAGGTTCCGTCAAAGTCTGTTGAACAGACTCCATATGAGATATGGACAGGGAGGAGGAAACCAGGTTTCTCTTTCCTGAAGATTTGGGGATGCTGGGCATATGTTAAACGTTTGGAAGGTACCAAACTAGAACCCAAATCAGATAAATGCCTTTTCGTGGGATATCCTAAGGAATCCAAAGGATATTACTTTTATCACCCACAAGGAACAAAAAGTATTTGTTGCTCTACATGCATTTTTCCTTGAAAAGGAATTCCTAGATGCAGTGGTAAGTGGGAGGAAAGTAGAGAACTAGATGAAAATCGTAGTGATACTGTTCCTGGCAATGAATCAACGACGGAACAAGAACAGACCATCCAGGATGAGTCTGTACCACAATCTTCATATACACAAGGACCGCGTAGGTCGGAGAGAGTCAGGACAGTACCTGAGAGGTATGGGTACCTGATCTCACCTCATGTGGATATTAATCTTATTGAGGATAATGAACCGTCTACGTATGAGGAAGCAATACAGGATATTGATTCCGCTTTATGGCAAGAAGCCATGAAGTCCGAGATGGATTCCATGTATGCCAACCAAGTTTGGACACTGGTTGATGCACCAGAAGGTGTAAAACCTATTGGATGCAGATGGATCTTCAAAAAGAAGAAGACCGACATGGATGGCAACGTGCAAACATACAAAGCTAGGCTTGTAGCAAAGGGGTATCGTCAACAATATGGTATTGATTATGACGAAACTTTCTCACCCATGCCATGAATAAATCCATTCGGATATGCTTGCATAGCTGCATATTTGATTACGAGATATGGCAGATGGACGTTAAAACCGCTTCCTTAACGGAAACCTTTTGGAGGATGTTTATATGCAACAACCTGACGGTTTTATCGTACCTAGACTTGCAAACAAGGTTTGTAAGTTAAATCGATCCATTTATGGATTGAAGCAAGCATCACGATCATGGAATCAGCGTTTTGATGAAATCATAAAAAGAATATAATTTCGTGCGAAACGAAGATGACCTTGTGTATACAAGAAGGTTAGTGGGAGAGAACTTACTTTTTGTTGGACAAAATGACCCATAGCGTCACTATTTGCACAGATCATTGTGTTGTTGTAGCAAATTAACTATGTGACAAAGAAATTGCA
>SKCR01033259.1:0-103293 GCA_019454045.1 Zanthoxylum bungeanum
CCAAGGCTTCTGCAAATGGAATGTTGATGTGCAGCTTTTTGAAAACCTCCAGGAATCGAGCAAACTGCTTGTCCAGTTTGTTTTCTGAAGACACTGAGGAAAAGGTGGAGGTGGAAGTGATCTGTTCTTTTTCCTTTGCTTCTTTTTCCTCCATCGTTGATCAGCTTCTTTTGGAACTTCTTCTTGGGACATCTTGATTCCAACATCTTTGTTGATTTCAGTACCGCTTTTCAAAGTAATGGCTTGACATTGCTCCTTCCCTCGGTTCCTTGGATTGGGTTCTGTGTTGCTGGGAAGATTTCTGATGGTCTGTAACTCTGAGCATTGGCCAGTTGTCCGATTTGATTCTCCAGTGCTTTGATGGAAGCTGATTGGCTCTGAAAGATGGCATCATATTTTTTAACTGAGCCAGCACTTCTGCTATTCCTGGTTCATTTGCCTGCTCCTGGCCTTGTTCTGTTGCTGAAATCCAGGTGGTGGATAGTTCCGCTGTTGGCCTGAATTGTTGCTCCATGAAAAATTAGGATGATTCCTCCACCCTGGGTTGTAGGTGTTGGAATATGGATTTTTCCCCTGTCTGTTGAAATTGTTGACAAAATTCACCGTTTCTTCAAGTTGGTTGATTCTGGTGCTCCTCCATATGGTGAACTTGTGGATCCAGTGGTAAGAGTCTCTATGAATTTGCATATCTGATCTAGCTTGGTGTTGACTGCTGTATTGGCTCCACTTTCATAAATTCCTGCAATTCTTTGGATCATGCTCCTTTTAGTTGGCCATAAGGAATTGTTGTTGGCCATTTCTTCGATTAGTTCCCAGGCTTGATCTTCTCCTTTTGCCATTAAAGCTCCTCCAGCAGCAGCATCTATTGTGGTTCTCATTATTCCAGAAAGTCCATTATAGAATGTTTGGACTTGAAGCCATTTTGGAATCTCATGGTGTGGACATTTCCGGAGTAAATCTTTATACCTTTCCCAAGCTTCGTAGAGAGTTTCTGAGTCTTGTTGCACAAAGGATGTGATTTCATTCCTCAGTTTTCCGGTTCTGGCTGGTGGAAAGTACTTTGCAAGTAATTTGGTGGCTAAAGTGTTCATGTTGTGATAGAACCTGCTGGTAATGAATGTAGCCAAGCTTTAGCTCTGTCCTTCAAGGAATATGGGAAAACACGCAGTCTCATTGCTTCTTCAGCTTCTCGGTTGTAATTGAAAGTGCCGCAAACTTCCAGGAAGTTGCTGATGTGGGCATTAGGATCTTCAGTTGCATTCCCCCCAAACTGAACTGACTTCTGAATCATCTGAATGCATGTTTTGATGTCTTCTGCATTTGCTGGTAAGGGAGGGAGTACAATGCAAGAAATGAGTCTGTGAATCACCGGAATGGTTCTGTCTCGAATGGGAATTGGTGGTGCAACCTCCAAAGGTTCAGTTTCCATGTTGACTAAAGCTTCTTGGCCTTCTCGCCTTTCCCTTCTCAACTGTCTGATGGTTCTTTCAATTTATGGGTCAAGGGGTCGTAGTTCAAAGCTTCTAGTTCGTCTCATGAAGTTTCTGAAAACCTGAAACACAAGAAAACAAAAGCAATAAGTAAAAAGATATTAGATACAAGTAACGTATCTAACCCCTAAACTAATAGTAAATGATAAATAAGTCCCCGGCAGCGGCGCCAAAAACTTGACCGGCGTAAACACACACGTATAACGCAAGCGTACGTATCGTTCAAGTAGTATAAAAAGTATCGATCCCACGAGGACTTAATACTAAGTTATTAATTTTATGAGGTTAATGATTACTAGTATCTAACAGACCTAAGTTATTAATTTTATGAGGTTAAATGATTACTAGTATCTAACAGGTTGTTTAATTGATTTTAAATGGCGACGATTCTAAATTTAAAGACAAGTAAATAAAATTGTTCGAAAGTAGATTTTAAGAAAATTCAATATTAAAAACTATCTAGGGTTGTGATTTCTTTGCAATATCATTTTAAAGATGAAGTGGTTATCTTATAGTTGGGTAAAATATTGATTTATTAACCTGGAACACTAAATTATGTAAAAGCCTCTTCCGATGGTCAATTACAAATACCTAGTATAATCCAATTGAACCATATGTCTATGTCAACCAAATTACCTAGATTCATTAAGATTAAATTCCAATTATGGCTACCCCCGCCCGACAGGTATATTCCTATCATGTAAGGAAATCTATTAAAGGGTTATCTATCCTCAAGGAAGATCGTGGGCTATTGAGTCTGAGGTCTTAAACTTAAAATCCATATGTCTAGTTCATTTTAAGTTTACCTAGTCAATTTTATTAATGGCCAGTTAATTAAAGAGCATTAAGATTAAGACTCAATAAATAAATCTTTATATTACCCAAATTATAATCTAACCCTTATAAACCGGTGATATTGGATTTCCCTAGATAACTAACTTAGTTATGACACATAACTAGGGCTAGTAAAAACTTAAAAGTAAAAACCATAAAGTAACAGTGCTGAAAAGTAATTGCAGTAAAGTAAATACTGAAAGGTAAATTACAATAAAATAAATGCTAAGTTAGAAGGAATTACTTTTACTACTACTAATTTAGATATCTCCCATAAAATAATATATAAACTTGTGATAATATTACCAACCGACCAATCTGGCGGTATCCTGATTAAGTCAAATTAAGTCCAACCAGCCATTAATGCGGTAATATTTGTCCATAACCAGCCATAAAGGCGGAACCAAAATAAACCAGCCATAAAAGCGGAACCAAAATTAAATTACCAACCGACCAATCTGGCGGTATCCTTGATTAGTCAGGTTTAAACCAGATTAAAATTAAATTACCAACCGACCAATATAGCGGTATCCTTTTAAGTCAAATTTTAAATAGTGAATATATTATTTTTAAGGGAGATTAATCTAAATAGCAATAGTAAAAGAATTACCTTTCACCCTAGCTGGGGAAGTTACCTCCTCATGATGAATAGTAAAAACTGTAAAAAGTAAGAAAGTAAAACTATTATTACAAAACGTAATTAAAATTATTACAAAACTAAAAACTAAAAATTAAAACGAAACTTAGAGAAAGAAGAACTCCCTATTTACAACCAAATCTGAAATCTCGAGCTCAATTTATAGGCGCGGGTAAGCTTCCAGCGTCGCGACGCCAAGGCTTTGGCGTCGCTACGCTAGAACAGTTAATCGTGGCATGCTCTCGGCTTTACACGTTGCGAGGCGGCTAAGAGGATAAGGCGACACGTGGCGAGGCGGCTAAGAGCTCAATTATTATGCTGATGTGGCGATTGGTGGTGCTGACGTGGCAAGGCGGCTGAGATCAATTATCGGCACCGTAGGATTGCGACACGTGTCAAGGCGTGATTGGCTGATGATGACGTGGCATGTTGACTCGGTTGACCTTCTGACGTGGATGATGACGTGGCATGACGCGTGGCAAGTTGACTCGTTGACCGATGACGTGGCGATGACATGGATGACATGTGGCACACGTGGCAATTGTGAGTGTCGGCACTGTAGGATGATGACAGGTGGCACGGTGCACGTTAGCAGCTCGGCTGTGATGGTGACACGTGGCACGGCGCATTTTAGCAAAGTCAAACTTCTCAAATTCTGACCCGTTGACCCGGCGCATGTTAGCAGATCTGGTGCACGTTAGGCGTCGCGACGCTGATGACTTGGGCGTCGCGACTCGGATAATTTACCAAAATGCCCTTTTTGCCAATTTTTCCTGTTTTGCTCCAAATCACCTCTAGAATGTCCTGAAACTTTATTTACCTACAAAATAACACAAAACACATCAAAATATTCACATAAATCAAGAAACTATACAATATATTAGGTTAAATGAGTGGGAAATAGTGATAGATTTACCACTCATTATTTAGAAAAAACAAACTGGACAAGCAGTTTGCTCGATTCCTGGAGGTTTTCAAAAAGCTGCACATCAACATTCCATTTGCAGAAGCCTTGGAAGAAATGCCCAGTTATGTCAAATTAATGAAAGACATTCTTCACGGAAAACGGAGATTGGGAGACTACGAAACAATAGCATTAACAGAAGAATGCAGCGCCATCATTCAGAGGAAAACTTCCCCCGAAGTGAAAGATCTTGGCAGTTTCACAGTTCCATGCACCATTGGAGAACATTATATCGGTAAGGCTTTATGTGATTTAGGCGCTAGTGTTAACTTGATGCCTTTTTCTATTTACAGGAAACTGCAGATGGGAAGAAGCAATGCCTACCTCAGTTTCATTGCAACTTGCTGACCGAACACTTGCATTTCCAAGAGGTGTTGTTGAAGATGTGTTGGTGAAAGTAGACAAACTAATTCTCCAGCAGATTTCATCATCCTTGACATGGAATAAGACAAAGAAATACTTATCATTCTTGGAGAGACCATTCTTGGCTACAGGTAAAACTGTGATTGATGTGCAAAAAGGAGAACTGACCATGAAAGTACAGACCAAGAAGTGACCTTTAATGTTTTCTAAGCCATAAAATTCCCGAGTGATGAAAAGGAAGAAGAATGCTTCAGAGTTGATGTTATTGAAAGTATCGTTCAAAATACTGAGCCAAATCCCACAGATACACTTGAAGCTTGCATCACCAACATGACTAACAGTGAGCTAGATGCTGAAATCCTGGAATGTATCAACTACCTTGACAAACCATTCCGATTCAAAGCAACACCACCGGTTGAAAGTTTGGAACTACCAAAGAAAGATCGAATCAAGCCTTCAATTGAAGAACCACTACAGTTAGAGCTGAAGTTACTTCCAAGCCATCTCAGGTATGCATTTCTTGGAAACTCTTCTGAATTACCTGTTATTATTTCTTCTTCACTAACATTGGAGCAGGAAGAAAAGTTGCTGAGAGTGTTACGAGAGCACAAGAAAGCCATTGGCTGGACTATAGCAGACATTCGAGGCATTAGTCCATCATTTTGCATGCACAAAATCTTAATGAATGATGAGTACAAACCCACAGTGGAGCATCAACGGAGACTCAATCCAATCATGAAGGAAGTCGTGAAGAAAGAAATCATCAAATGGTTAGATGCTGGCATCATTTACCCATCTCATCACAGCAGTTGGGTGAGTCCTATGCAGTGTGTACCAAAGAAATGAGGAATTACAGTGGTTACCAATGAAAAGAATGAGCTAATTCCAACAAGAACAGTGACTGGATGGAGAGTATGCATGGACTACAGGAAACTGAACAAAGCCACGAGAAATGACCATTTTCCGCTACCATTCATTGACCAGATGTTAGACAGATTGGCGGGACATGAATTCTATTGCTTTCTTGACGGATATTCAGGGTACAATCAAATTTCCATCGCCCCAGAAGATCAGGAGAAAACCACATTTACATGTCCCTATGGTACTTTTGCTTTCCGCATGATGCCATTTGGATTATGTAATGCCCCGCCACTTTTCAGCGTTGCATGATGGCCATATTCTCAGACATGCTGGAGCAGAGTATGGAGGTTTTTATGGATGACTTTTCTGTGTTTGGAGATTCTTTTGACCATTGTTTGCAAAATTTGGAACATGTATTACAAAGGTGCGAAGATACAAACCTGGTACTCAATTGGGAGAAATTCCACTTTATGGTGCCAGAAGGCATTGTTCTTGGACACCGGATCTCACAAAAGGGGATTGAGGTAGACAAAGCAAAGATAGAGACAATTGAAAAACTACCTCCACCAACATCAGGAAAAGGTATTCGAAGTTTTCTTGGACATGCAGGTTTTTACAGGAGATTTATCAAAGACTTTTCCAAGATTGCTAAACCTCTATGCAATCTTCTGGAGAAAGATGTGCCTTTCAACTTTACCAAAGAATGCCAGGAAGCCTTTGAAATCTAAAACAGAAGCTGGTCTCTGCTCCCATCATAGTAGCACCTGACTGGACCCTTCCATTTGAAGTGATGTGCGATGCTAGTGATTTTGCTGTAGGTGCAGTTTTGGGACAATGCAAAGCAAAGATTTTCCACACCATTTACTACTCCAGCAGAACTTTGAATAAAGCTCAACTCAATTACACAACCACCGAAAAGGAGTTGCTCGCAGTTGTGTACGCTTTTGACAAATTCCGCTTATCTGTTGGGTCCCAAAGTGGTGGTCTACACAGATCATTCAGCAATCAAATATCTGATCACAAAGAAAGATGCCAAACCCAGATTGATCCGTTGGATTCTTCTTTGCAAGAATTCGACGTGGAGATTCGAGACAGGAAAGAGACAGAGAATCAGGTGGCAGATCATCTATCGAGGCTCGAGAATGGAGAAAAAGCTGGCAAAGAACTATCAATCAAAGAAACTTTTCTAGATGAACAACTTTTGCCATGAAACAACAGGAAGTCCCTTGGTATGCTGACTATGTCAACTACATTGTGTCAGGAAAATGGCCGTTGGAATGGACAACTCAGCAACGGAAGAAGTTCTTCAAAGAAGTCAAACACTATGTCTGGGATGAACCGTACCTGTTCAAACGGTGTGCTGATCAACTACTGAGACGATGTGTTCCACAGGAGGAAATCAACAGTGTTTTGCAACACTGTCATTCATCACCATATGGTGGACACTTCAGCGGAAACAAAACTGCAGCCAAAGTCCTACAATCAGGTTTGTTTTGGCCCACTCTTTTTAAAGATGCTTATCTTTTTGCTTTTCAATGTGACAGGTACCAGAGAATGGGAAATATTTCCAGGAGAAACGAAGGACCATTGCAAAACATTCTAGAAGTGGAAATATTCGATGTATGGGGTATTGATTTCATGGGACCCTTTGTTCCATCATTCGGAAATCTGTACATCCTGGTTGCTGTAGACTACGTCTCCAAATGGGTCGAAGCAATTGCACTGCCATCCAATGATTCAAAAGTCGTGATCAAATTCATGAAAAAGAACATTTTCACTCGATTTGGAACACCTCGGGCAATTATCAGTGATGGTGGCTCTCATTTCTGCAACAGATACTTCGATGCACTCTTATCCAATTATGGAGTTATTCATAAAGTTTTCACTGCTTACCATCCACAGTCAAATGGACAGGTTGAGGTTTCAAACCGGGAGATCAAGAGAATCCTAGAAAGAACCGTTGGATCAACAAGGAGTGACTGGTCAACAAAACTAGATGATGCATTATGGGCCTACCAGAAAGCTTACAAGACACCCATTGGTATGTCCCCATATCGATTGGTGTTTGGGAAAGCGTGCCATCTACCAGTTGAGCTTGAGCACAAGGCGTACTGGGCACTGAAGAAGTTGAATTTCGATTCACAAGCTGCAGGAGAGAAAAGACTGCACCAACTCAACGAATTGGAGGAGTTTCGTCTACAGGCTTATGAGAACGCCAAATTGTACAAGGAAAAGACCAAAAAATGGCATGACCGAAAAATAGTGCACAGACAGTTGGAACCAAGGCAGCAGGTGTTGTTGTACAACTCGAGGTTGAAACTTTTCCCTGGAAAGTTAAAATCTAGGTGGTCAGGTCCATTTGTGATCACTCAGGTTTTACCATATGGAGCTGTTGAGTTACTGGATCCGAATACCAACAACACATTCAAGGTTAACAGTCAGCGTGTCAAGCACTACTGGGGAGAATCATTTGAGCGACAAAAAGAAAGTGTCACACTTTCAGATCCAGCCTAACGTTCAAGAAGTCACGTCTAGCTGACGACTTTAAACTTAGCGCTCGCAGGGAGGCAACCCATGCAAATCTTGTATATATTGTGATTTGGAGTGATTTAATTTTGTGTGTTTAGATTTTGCAGATTAAGACATTTCAAGATGGAAGAAGCTCTCGCAAATCTTCACAAGCAATTTCCTTCCTCCCTCAAAAATCTCTGATAAAAGTATACAAAACTCGCTTGGAACGGATGAGGTTACTAACAATTCATGGTGTTCCTAATGATATTCGTTGGGTAATTGAAGCACGAGTCCGATTGGAAGTTGAGTCTTCTGACTCTTTTATTTCATATCTGCTAGTTGTGGAAGAAGCACCTATGCAAAGAAACGTAGTAGAGCTAAGAAAATGGATGTTTGTTACAAATGTGCACGATGGAATTGCAACACTCGTTGTCATTTAGGAATGGTGTCTGATAATCGCGAAGACAAAATTAAATTCATTAGGGATGGCTTGAGTAAGGAATCTTTAGATGATATATCTTCGACTCTTGAGACGCATCCCAGTGGATATGTTCATATAGCCATTCGCAAATTACATACACAATTTCAAAAAGAAAGACAACTGTTAAGTCTCGGGAATCTGACTCAAAAAGACCCTGTTTGCCAATTTATAAGAAAATTGGATGGGAAGCTTGTCCCTGACGCATAGACGTCAATCAAACTGTAAATTCTTGTACATATTATATCTATTTGTCTTTTCTTAATAATTGTAATTTGTTTTGTTGTTTTCTTTTATTTCCTCCGACATGATTCAGATCTAGTTGACTATCACGATCTGTTTGACTATTTTGCTACTAATCGTCCTCTGGAAGATACTTGTGCTATTTTTACTCACCCTTTTCAGGTATTATAAATTCAACTCATCATTGCACTTTTGAAGACATCCAGAGTAAAAAATGGAAGCCACTTCAAGAAGACGAGTTGAAAACATTTATGTGTTTTGCGGTAGTACTGTTGGTACTAAACCATAATACATAGATGCAGCACAGGAATTGGGTCGAGTCTTAGCTGCAAGGAATATGCTCTTAATATATGGAGGAGGTAATCTCGGACTTATGGGGATTGTTTCAAAGGCCGTACAGGAAGGAGGCAGTCACGTTTTGGGAATCATCCCAAAACCTTTGGCAGAGGCAAATATTATTGAACCATCAAACGGAGAGGAACTGATCGTACCAGGTATGTCTGAACGACTAGTGGAAATGATTAACCGTGCTGATGCTTTTATTGCTTTGCCAGGTGGCTTGGGTACATGGAGGAGGAAATTTTATTGTGTTATCTTGGGCGAACCTGAACATACACCAGAAACCAATTGGGCTGTACAATGTGATGGGTTTTATGATTTTCTTTGTGTGTTTCTTGATGATGCTCGGAGAAATGGGTGTATATCAAAACCTTTAAAAGAACTCCTATTTACTGCCAGAACTGCTCCAGATCTAATTGACCAACTCATAGCCTATGAACCAAAAGTTGACCCTATCATTTCAAAGATAAATTGGTCCGAGGACGATCGTGGTAAGAGACGTCGGATTAATCTGGATCTTAACCTTTAATTTCCTGTAGATTTTCAGCTAACCAGGTATTATTTTCTAAACTCTTCTTCTACTGTTTAAGACATTGGGGACAATGTCTCATTTAAGTTTGGGGGAGGGAATTAGTTAATTAGTACCTTGTTTTTAGTTTGTACGTTGTTTTTATTTTTAGTCCAAAATTTTTCGAAAAATACAAAAAACTGGAAAAAAGTTTCAAAAATTACAAAAATATTTTGCGTTTTTGTGTTTTGACTAAAAAGGTGAAATTGGTAAAGGATAGCTGATTAAGGAGTTTCCACTCCTGAGACGTATCTCAAACCTATTTCGAAACAAGTTAATTTTTGTTTATTTCCTTTTAAATTATTTAATTTGTGAATTCTCCATAAAACGGACTAAAATGAATCTTCATATGCTCAGTTGACAGAGTATTATCAACAAACATGGAAACATACAGACATGAGCTAAAATTGAAAAGTTTGTAATATTCAGTGCTCTAGTTTAATCGGAGGAAGAAGCATCTCAAAGAGTGATGGAGTAGTAAAAAAAAAAATCCGAGATCCGAGTTATTAAGTCTGTAAGGGTGTTTTAACACCTAGTGCCCTAAAACCAACTGGTTTGGGAGTCACTGGCCCAAAGCTCGTTACATGGATCAAAGATGCTGCAAAAATATATATATCTGAAGTCTGAGTAATTAAGTCCGTAGGGGTGTCTTAACACCTGGTGCCCTAACACCAACTGGTTTGGGAACCACCGACCCAAAGCTCGCTACATAGACGGAAGGTATTGTATATAAATAAAAAATAGAAACGAAAAAACTCAAAGAAAAAAATCAGAAAAATGAGAAAAAATTATTCCATTGCTACAAAAAGGTGTGAAATCTGATAGAACTTTAGGACAAAAATATTACTCTCTTATCAACTGCACTTATGACTGCTGTGGGCAAAAATGAGTTGTTTAATATTATGTTGGCTGTGTTTACGAAGAATGGTAAAAATGATCGGAGAGTTTACTTATTTGGTAATTTAGAATGAAACAAAACAACTAGTAACTTGGAGTAGAAGTTTCACCTGATTAGTTACTAACTTCTTTATTCTCTTTTCGCTTGTCTTTTTGCTTTTGTGTGCATTAGTTTTAATACCTTTTTACTTTTGTAAAATGTTTGTGGGTATCATTGCTGTAAACCCTCACGAGACTACAACTCGTCCACTAGGGACACCTAGGGGTTTAAAGGCTTGTTGCATATGCTAAATGCAACCGTGATCCCTACGAAAGTGGCTTAGTTAATTTATTTATGTTATTTTATGTTTTGCTCGAGGACTAGCAAAATGTTAGGTTGGGGGTGTGATGAGTGGTAAATCTATCACTATTTCCCACTCATTTAACCTAATATATTGTATAGTTTCTTGAGTTATGTGAATATTTTGATGTGTTTTGTGTTATTTTGTAGATAAATAAAGTTTCAGGACATTCTGGAGGTGATTTGGAGCAAAACAGGAAAAATTGGCAAAAAGGGCATTTCGGTAAATTTTCCGCGTCGCGACGCCTAACGTGCACCAGATCTGCTAACATGCGTCGGGTCAATGGGTCAGAATTTGAGAAGTTTGACTTTGCTAAAATGCGCCGTGCCACGTGTCACCATCACAGCCGAGCTGCTAACGTGCACCGTGCCACGTGTCATCATCTTACGGTGCCGACACTCACAATTGCCACATGTGCCACGTGTCATCCATGTCATCACCACGGCATCGGTCAACGAGTCAACTTTGCCACGCGTCGTGCCACGTTATCGTCCACGTCAGAAGATCAACCGAGTCAACATGCCACGTCATCATCAGCCAATCACGCCTTGACACGTGTCGCAATCCTACGGTGCCGACAATTGATCTCAGCCGCCTTGCCACGTCATCGCCACGTCAGCATAATAATTGAGCTCTTAGCCGCCTCGCCACGTGTCGCCTTATCCTCTTAGCCGCCTCGCAACGTGTCAAGCCGAGAGCATGCCACGATTCACTGTTCTGGCGTAGCGACGCCAAAGCCCTTGGCGTTGCGACGCTGAGAAGCTTACCCGCGCCTATAATTGAGCTCGAGATTTCAGATTTGTTGTACCATTCTCTCCCATTTCTTTGATGTAAATAGGGAGTTCTTCTCTCTCTAAGTTTCGTTTTAATTTTTAGTTTTTAGTTTTGTAATAATTTTAATTACGTTTTGTAATAATAGTAATTTACTTTCTTACTTTTTACAGTTTTTACTATTCATCATGAGGAGGTAACTTCCCCAGCTAGGGTGAAAGGTAATTCTTTTACTATTGCTATTTAGATTAATCTCCCTTAAAAATAATATATTCACTAATTAAAATTTGACTTAAAAAGGATACCGCTATATTGGTCGGTTGGTAATTTAATTTTAATCTGGTTTAAACCTGACTAATCAAGGATACCGCCAGATTGGTCGGTTGGTATTTAATTTTGGTTCCGCTTTTATGGCTGGTTTATTTTGGTTCCACCTTTATGGCTGGTTATGGACAAATATTACCGCCTTAATGGCTGGTTGGACTTAATTTGACTTAATCAGGATACCGCCAGATTGGTCGGTTGGTAATATTATCACAAGTTTATATATTATTTTATGGGAGATATCTAAATTAGTAGTAGTAAAAGTAATTCCTTTACCTTAGCATTTATTTTATTGTAATTTACCTTTCAGTATTTACTTTACTGCAATTACTTTTCAGCACTGTTACTTTATGGTTTTTTACTTAAGTTTTTACTAGCCCTAGTTATGTGTCATAACTAAGTTAGTTATCTAGGGTTGTGATAAAATCCAATATCACCGGTTTTTAAGGGTTAGATTATAATTTGGGTAATATAAAGATTTATTTATTGAGTCTTAATCTTAATGCTCTTTAATTAACTGGCCATTAATTAAATTGACTAGGTAAACTTAAAATGAACTAGACATATGGATTTTAAGTTTAAGACCTCAGACTCAATAGCCCACGATCTTCCTTGAGGATAGATAACCCTTTAATAGATTTCCTTACAGGATAGGAATATACCTGTCTGGCGGGGGTAGCCATAATTGGAATTTAATCTTATGAATCTAGGTAATTTTGTTGACATAGACATATGGTTCAATTGGATTATACTAGGTATTTGTAATTGACCATCGGAAGAGGCTTTTACATAATTTAGTGTTCCAGGTTAATAAATCAATATTTTACCTAACTATAAGATAACCACTTCATCTTTAAAATGATATTGCAAAGAAATCACAACCCTAGATAGTTTTTAATATTGAATTTTCTTAAAATCTACTTTCGAACAATTTTATTTACTTGTCTTTAAATTTAGAATCGTCGCCATTTCAAATCAATTAAACAACCTGTTAGATACTAAAAATCATTTAACCTCATAAAATTAATAACTTAGGTCTGTTAGATACTAGTATCATTTAACCTATAAAATTAATAACTTAGTATTAAGTCCTCATGGATCGATACTTTTTATACTACTTGAACGAAACGTACGCTTGCGTTATACGTGTGTGTTTACGCCGGTCAGTTGCCATCCATGTCGGTATTCCTCTTGAAGACCCATTTGCAACCAATAGGCTTTACGCCTTCTGGTGCATCAACCAGTGTCCAAACTTGGTTGGTGTACATGGAATCCATTTCCGAATTCATGGAATCTTACCATAAAACGGAGTCGATACCTTGTATCGCTTCCTCATACGTAGCCGGCTCGTCTTCCTCAATAAGATTAATATCCACATGAGGTGAGATCAGAAACCCATACCTCTCAGGTTGTTTTCTGACTCTCTCCGACCTACGCGGTCCTTGTGTATTCGAAGATTGTGGTACAGTTTCATCTCTGATGTACTGTTCTTGTTTCGTTAAGGATTCTGTGCCAGGAACAGTATCACTCCAATTTTCATCGAGTTCTACTTTCCTCCCACTTATCACTACATTTATGAATTCCCTCTCAAGGAAAACCGCATGTAGAGCAACAAATAGTTTGTTCTCCTGTGGGTGATAGAAGTAATATCCTTTGGTTTCCCTAGCATATCCTACAAATAGGCATTTATCCGATTTAGGTTCAAGTTTGGTACCTTCCAAACGTTTGACGTATGCCCAGCAACCCCAAATCTTCAGGAATGAGAAACCCGGTTTCTTTCCTGTCCATATTTCATACGGAGTCTGTTCAACAGACTTTGATGGAACCTTATTCAAAATAAGTATTGCACTATTTAATGCATATCCCTAGAAGGAAATAGGTAGCTCTGTGCGACTCATCATAGACCTTTCCATGTCCAACAAAGTTCGGTTTCTCCGTTTGGACACACCGTTTAATTGCGGTGTTCTGGGAGGAGTCCACTGTGAAAGAATACCATATTCTTTCAAGTAATCAAGAAACTCATTGCTTAAGTATTCGCCACCACGGTTCGACCGTAATGTCTTAATACTTTTGTCGGTCTGTTTTTCTACTTTGTGTCGAAACTCTTTGAATTTCTCAAAAGTTTCCGACTTGTGTCACATAAGATACACATAACCATAACGTGATGCATCATCCGTAAAGGTTACAAAGTATTCATATCCACCTCTAGCCTGGCTAGACATGGGCCCACATACGTTACTATGAACGAGGGCTACCAGTCGGTGGCGCGTACACCCTTTCCGCTAAAAGGTGTTTTAGGCATTTTGCCTATAAACAAGATTCGCAGACGTCGTGTGAATTTGGATCAAATCCGTCCAAGTACCCACTCTTGAAAAGTGTGGATATACGTGTCTTGTTTATGTGTCCCAAATGACAATGCCACATGTAAGTTTCATCTTGTACTTACTTTAAGCCTTTTTTTTGTTACATTATATGTTTGAGATTGATTAATATTCAAAATATAAAGACCATTATTTGCATCGAAGTGCAAATTTCCATACATTTTTATACATAAACACCCAGTGTTTTTAAATACAAAGTGTACCCACATGGGCTAACATAGATAGAAATTAATATTCCTAGTCAAACTAGGTACATAATAACAATCTGATAGTTTAAGTACATGCCCCGAGGGCAGTTCCAAAACAAAAGTGCCAATGGCCAAAACGGCGACTCGTCCATTTCAAACGCGGAGGTCAATCTCTCCTGAGGCCAGTCTCCTGCTAATCTGCAGATCTTGTGTTAGACATTATGTCCCATAGCGTCACTGTTTGTAAATGATATTGTATTATTGTGCAAAATTAACTATGTGATAATGAAATTGCCTTTTGCCGTTTTGTAATATTATTTACTTTGATATATAAATGGCGAAAGTCCATATGATTAATACCGGATTGAGATGATATGAGACAGTATCAATCCATAAAGGTTTAATCATTAAATATCCCTAGTCGGAGTAGTATTATCGAGATCGGACATCGATAATGCGGAATAGACTAGTATTGCGCTTGTGCACGTTGTGAGGGCACAACGGCATAGTTCTCATATATTTAAGTATTGGATACTTATGCAAGTGCGATAGGAGGTTGTGTTTTACCGATGGTACGGAAAACAGCTTCGCTCTGGATAGACCCCGCGGAATCCCATTGGTAGTATGTCTGCGTGTCTATGGGAGGCCGCATCAGGGTAGGTGTATATGGTCTTAACCTGAGACTTACATCGCTAGTACTTGCGACAATCGGTAAACTTTGGTTTTGGTGGTTGGGGACCTTAACCGGTTCTGTGTACACCTCTTCTGGGTTTATCGAGAATCGTAGTGTACTGGATGTGATGTCAAGATGGAAGTATCACTTCAGACATATGGAGGTGATGATCACGCAGGACACAGAACTAGTACTCTATAAAAGGTTGCAACCGTCGGGACAATATGACCAGGTCAGGATTGTCCGATTTAAAGAGACTGGTTGCTTGATGTCCGATATATGTTTCGTACGGGGCAGACACATCTCCAGCCCCAGGCCTAACATGTGATCGTCCGATACTGGATCGATGTACGCAATACTACGGTATACTACGCTTGATATAGATCTTATATTCCTATAAGAATATTTCTGGAGAATTGGGTAGGCATGGCGCTTTGCTAGAAGCCAACCTTGTCTTGTGAATCGGTAAGACGTAGTACGAGGTACGTACGTGTTCGGATTATCCGACGACCGTATTTACTGCCAACATATCGGAGATCTCTTGGGTCGCTTCCTGAAGATTCACCTATGATATTTGATTCGGACTTAGTTAATCTTGGATTAATTGCGGAGAAACTTTATCTTGGATAAAGTGTCTTGTTTAGAGAGAGAACGATTAATTTGGAATTAATCGATAAAATTATTATATTCGATATAATAATCGAAATTCGATTTCGACGCGAAATTAAAATTAGATTTTAATTCGGGCATACGAGTTAATTTAGAATTAGTTCGTTAGCGACGTAAATAATAATTACGCCAGGCGCAATTATTTATTTAAATTCGATTTAATTAACGTCGCGACGTAAGTTCGGTATTTCGGAAATATCGAACCCGAACGCGTGAGTGCACGTGGGCCCACTTTCATTTGGAAACGTGTGGGGCCCACATGACACATGTCATTATATGATTATTTTATTGATAATGCATTGCATGGTGATAGTGTACCTTACACTCAATGGTTTGCATGGAGTTGAGTGTTTGACACTCTAAGCCATTGCATGGTTGGTGTCATAATTTATTATTAATTAATAAACTTATGGCATAAATATAAATTGATTTTTGGTAACAAAAATTAATTTAACAAAAACTTCTTCTCTCTCTCTATTGCCGAAACCTGAAACAGTTGGGGTCTCCATTTCTTCATTTTTGTTGCAAAAGCTTGAAGATATTGTGGTTGTTTGGAACATCTACTCACATGCAAGGCTAGCACCTTACAAGGATCATAAAGAGGTGATAGGGAAACCATCAAAGAGCTTGGAATACACAAAGCTTGGAGCTTTCCACCTCTTGTCTTCCTTGGCCGAAAATCACCACACTTGGAGCTTCCACCATTTGTTCATCATCTTCATCACAAGAACTTTGTAAGTATGATTCCGCCATGCTTCAAGTTTAATATATATTCATTTATTATATTTCATATGCTTAATCTTTGTTTGGGACATATTATAGAAACCAACAATGGTATCAGAGCTAGGTTTAAGCATGAAATATATTAGGTTAAAATTTGGGTAAAATTGATTGAAGCATGTTCTTGTGAAATTTGATGAATGAGTATGCTTTATTTATGTAATATGAATGATATAATATGGAATCAATTTATGAAAAATGCATTGGATGATTTTTCCCCAAAAATTTAACCTTGGCCGAATGGGTATGAACATGGATGTATTGGATTTTTTGTGTTTAAGATCATTGGATGACTTAGAACGTATACGGGACGTAGATTAGTAATTCAATCGGATTGAAAAACAAATCGACACAAAAAAACCACCTTGGCCGAATACATAATGGACATGTAAAGGAGTGATTTTTTTGTTAAAATTAATGTTGGACATTATTTGAAAATACATGATTAATAAATTAAATGGGTATTTTGAAATATTTGGTTTAATATATTAATCTTGGTATTACACTTTAATTAATTGGACTTTAATGTTTGGAATATTAAAATTTAATTAATGGGCTTAATTGTGAATTGGGCTTTAATATTGTATTTGGGCATAATGGGCTTGGTTGGACCAAGTAGATTTGGGCCAAAAGGATTGGATCCAATTTGGGCCTAAATCACTCCATTAAGTCCAAATATAATATAATGGGCTTTAATAATTTAATTGGGCCTTATGGGCTTAAAATTGGTTTTATGGCATTTAAGGGTGATTCCTTATTTGGGCTTGGTAATTGGGTTTGACCCACATTGACCAAAGCCCAAGCCTTAATAAATCAATTGAAAGCCCATTTGACTTGAATTAAATTAAACATTGGATGTTAGTTGGGCTTTGAGACCCAATAGAATTAGATTTAGAATCTAAGTCTTTAAAGCACATTAAAAGTGTAAACATTTAATTTGGAATTAAATAATTGAATTAGTATTGAATACGAATTAAATTAGATTTAATAAGTAGTTCGATATAATTCGCGAATTCGTACCTTATGTACTTATTCTCAATCGAGTTGGACTCGCGCAAAATCAAACCGTTGTTTGAACATTGGATGATCACTTAAACAAAGACTAATTAATTGGATTAGATTGGTTGTAAAAGCATGTCTTGTTTGAATATATATGTATGTGATGAATGAATAGTGTATATCGGATGGATATTAGAAGGGAAAGGGTAATTTTAGAAATTATTGTAAATTTGGAATTTATAAATTGGACCTGCGTGTCCAGCCTTATCTCTTTATCTCTTTGTATTCTCTTCTCACCTAATTCCCCTCAATGTAAATGAGGTTTCTCTTATTGTATTATGTAATTGGGTAGAAGTAGAGAATAGTGCTAGCGGGGAGAGGAAGGGAGTGATTTGTTCTAGGAACAAGTGTTTATATATCCATCCGCATATCACTATTAATTTACTTTACGCGCTTTATGATGTTTTAGAAGCATGCTTAAGGTGTATGATGATGAGACCTAACAACAAAGATAAATAAATTGGTTGCCAATTACGCGAAAATCCCTCAATTTATATTAAGCAAATATCCTTCCATTGAATGGTTCTTGTTCAAGATCCGAAGTTGGCATTGGTTTGTTTTTGACCAAAGTCAAGACCTTTGTCAATCAAGGATGTACTTGAATCATGAGAGTTTTGTTGCATATCGGTGTCTTGTCCAAATCGTGATTTTTATTGGCCAAAGTCAAGATCACTTTTTGTCCAATGACATTGATTACGAAACTTTCCTCGTCAATGGGTCCCGCTTAACTGGAATCATTAGGTTTGTTTTTGGCCAAAGCCAAGGCCTAGATGATTCGGAGGATAGGGTTAGGAAAATGTAATGGATACATTGACATTATACATATGTTTCGGACTTGGATGTCCACCTAACCGGATCTAGGAATTGGATGAGATCCAATTGATCATGGAGATCTACCTAGGTTAAATAGCATACAATTTTATTGGCCAAAGTCAAGGTGTGTGTTATTTAACGGGATCCTAGCCCACTAGGAAATTCGATTTCCCGAGTTCTCTACAGAGGGTTAGTAGAAACTTGAAGAAAATAGTGGGAGGCTATTATTGAATTTGCAATTTCGTTCAGATACTTAGCCTTACGCGTCTTTCAAAATTATTTCGTCAATATTTTAAATAATTAGTTGGACTAATATATTGTTATTTTACTTGTAACAGTTTGACTGTACCCATAACATCGTTGACTTTATAGTTGGACTATAGTTGTCAAGATGACTGGCAAAGGTAATATCCGCGACATAATCATGGGCGATAATGTCTTCAAAGGGACAAACTTTGCCGACTGGGAAATGAACCTCAAGATAGTGCTTGGGGCTGAGAGGGTACTGTATATATTCAGAGACCTCTCCCGCCTAAACCCACTGAGCCACTGGAGCTAGAGTTATGGAAGACTCATAGTGACGATTGTGACCAAGCTCAGTCAGTTATGCTAGCTGCAATGACCCAGCATTTCAGACGCCAGTACAGGGACTTGGATCCCTATAACATGATGGCAAGATTGCGTGATCTCCACCGCACCAACAAGCGGATGGAGAGGTACGAGCTAGTAAGGAAACTCTTCCGCTCCCGGATGACAGACGGCGCATCAGTTGAGGTCCACGGGACTCAAATGATCGCTAACATAGATGAGTTAGCCAAGATGGGCATTGTCTTGGAGGCAGAGCTGACGATTGATATGTATTACAATCGCTACCCGATACTTGGAAACAAATCATCATCAACTATAAGTTGATGGATACTGACGACACTCTTGGAGAGTTGTTGTCCGTGCTGAAGGAGTCCGAAAGGAACTCCTAAAGGGGAGCAAGCGCGAGGCGCATTTTGCATCGACCTCTCATGCGCCAAGGGCTGGGCCCAAGGCATTGGAGGTGCGAGAGGAAGAAGAAGTTCAAGAAAAAGGGCAAAGGCAAGTTGACAGTGGCTTCTAGGAAGCCAAAGGACAAATCTCGCGACATCTGCCTCAACTGCGGCAAGAGGGGTCACTGGAAACGTGACTGCCGAATGGGCAAAGGGCAGAGGGAGGAGGATATCAAGGCTGGCAAGGCTATCGCCTCTGGTATGTTTGTTATTGAGATAAATATGAATACTTCTAGTTTTAAAAATTGGATTTTTGATTCTGGTTGTGGTGCTCATATTTGTACTGATGTGCAGGATCTGCAGGATAGCAGGGTGCTGGCATCGGGGGAGATGGATCTACGGGTCGGAAACGGAACACCAGTTGCTGTTTTGGCCGTAGGGACTTTTGTTTTAGAACTGCCCTCAGGGCATGTACTTAAACTTTTGAACTGTTATTTTGTACCTAGTTTAACTAGGAATATTATATCTGTATCCTTGTTAACCCAGCAGGGTTACACTTTTGTATTTAGAAACACTGGGTGTTATTTATATAAAAATGATGCAGAAATTTGCACAGCTGTTGCAAATAACGGTCTTTATATTTTGAATATAAATGAATCTCCTAAAATGACAAACAAAAGGCTCAAAAGGAGTAATCTAAAAGATGAAGCTTATATGTGGCATTGTCGTCTAGGACACATCAACAAGACTCGCATATCCACACTTACGAAGAGTGGGTACTTGGACGAATTTGATCCCAATTCATATGACGTCTGCGAATCTTGTCTTTTAGGCAAAATGCCTAAATCACCTTTTAGCGGTAAAGGTGAACGTACCACAGAACTGTTGGCTCTCGTTCATACTGACGTATGCGGGCCCATGTCTAGCCAGGCTAGAGGTGGATTTCACTACTTCGTAACCTTTACAGATGATGCATCTCGTTACGGTTATGTGTATCTTATGAGACACAAGTCGGAAACTTTGAGAAATTCAAAGAGTTTCGACACGAAGTGGAGAAACAAACAGGGAAGAGTATTAAGACATTACGGTCAGACCGTGGTGGCGAATACTTAAGTTATGAGTTTCAAGATTACTTGAAAGAATATGGTATTCTTTCACAGTGGACTCCTCCTGGAACACCGCAATTAAACGGTGTGTCCGAACGGAGAAAACGCACCTTGTTGGACATGGTAAGGTCAATGATGAGTCGCACTGAGCTACCAATATCCTTCTGGGATACGCATTAAACAGTGCTATACTTATTTTGAATAAGGTACCGTCGAAGTCTGTTGAACAGACTCCATATGAGATATGGACAGGAAGGAAACCAGGTTTCTCTTTCCTGAAGATTTGGGGATGCTGGGCATATGTTAAACGTTTGGAAGGTACCAAACTTGAACCCAAATCTGATAAATGCCTTTTCGTTGGATATCCTAGGGAAACCAAAGGATATTACTTCTATCACCCACAAGAGAACAAAGTATTTGTTGCTCTACAAGCATTTTTCCTTGAGAAGGATTTTATAAATGCAGTGGTAAGTGGGAGGAAAGTAGAACTCGATGAAGATCGTAGTGATACTGTTCCTGGCAATGAATCAACGACGGAACAAGAACAGACCGTCCGGGATGAGTCTGTACCACAAACTTCACATACACAAGGACCGCGTAGGTCGGAGAGAGTCAGAACAGTACCTGAGAGGTATGGGTTCCTGATCTCACCTCATGTAGATATTAATCTTATTGAGGATAATGAGCCGGCTACGTATGAGGAAGCGATACAAAATATCGATTCCGCTTTATGGCAAGAAGCCATGAAGTCCGAGATGGATTCCATGTACGCCAACCAAGTTTGGACACTGGTTGATGCACCAGAAGGCGTAAAGCCTATTGGATGCAGATGGATCTTCAAGAAGAAGACCGACATGGATGGCAACGTACAAACGTACAAAGCTAGGCTTGTAGCGAAGGGGTATCGTCAACAATATGGTATTGATTATGACGAAACCTTCTCACCCGTTGCCATGATTAAATCCATTCGGATAATGCTTGCAATAGCTGCATATTTCGACTTCGAGATATGGCAGATGGACGTTAAGACCGCTTTCCTTAACGGAAACCTTTTGGAGGATGTTTATATGCAACAGCCTGACGGTTTTATCGTACCAAGACTTGCAAACAAGGTTTGTAAGTTAAATCGATCCATTTATGGATTGAAGCAAGCATCACGGTCATGGAATCAGCGTTTTGATGAGATCATAAAAGAATATGATTTCGTGCAAAACGCAGATGACCCTTGTGTATACAAGAAGGTTAGTGGGAGAGCACTTACTTTTATTGTCCTTTATGTCGACGACGTATTGCTTATAGGCAATGACATTCCCTCCCATGCTAACGTCGGTGAAAGCTTGGCTTTCATTAAAATTCTCCATGAAAGATCTGGGAGAAGCAGCCTTTATTCTTGGAATAAAGATCTACCGGGATAGATCTAGAAAGCTGCTTGGACTCTCCCAGAGTACATACATTGATAAAGTGTTGAAGCGATTCAACATGGAACAATCCAAGAGGGGATTGGTTCCAATGGTACGTGGTACCTCTCTGTCTAAGGACATGTGTCCTAAGACTCAGGAAGAGAGAGACAACATGAGTCGGATACCGTTCGCCTCGGCAGTCGGATCGATCATGTATGCCATGATATGTACACGACCTGATGTCTCATATGCTTTGAGCATGTGCAGTCGCTATCAGGCCGATCCAGGTGAAGGTCACTGGATAGCAGTTAAGAATATCCTTAAGTATCTTAAACGAACTAAGGATGCTTTCTTAATTTATGGAGGTGGAGAACTTGCGGTATCTGGGTATACCGATGCAAGTTTCCAAACCGACAAGGATGACTACAAGTCGCAATCCGGGTACATTTTTTGTTTGAATAACGGAGCAGTGAGCTGGAAATCTTCCAAGCAAGATACTGTTGCCGATTCAACAACAGAAGCGGAGTACATCGCTGCATCTGAAGCAGCAAAGGAGGCAGTTTGGATCCGAAAGTTCCTAATCGGATTAGGAGTAGTTCCGTTAGCAGCTGAGCCCGTTCCATTGTATTGTGACAATAACGGGGCTATAGCACAGGCTAAGGAACCAAGGTCTCATCAACGGTCCAAGCATGTTCTTCGACGTTACCATCTGATTCGGGAGATTATACATCGTGGCGATGTAAAGGTCGAGAAGGTCACATCAGATGACAACATTGCAGATCCGCTGACGAAGGCTGTTCTTCAGCAAGTTTTGAACGACACATACATAGTTCGGGTATTAGATGCTTGAGTGACTGGCTATAGGCCAAGTGGGAGATTGTTAGACATTATGTCCCATAGCGTCACTGTTTGTAAATGATATTGTATTATTGTACAAAATTAACTATGTGATAATGAAATTGCCTTTTGCCGTTTTGTAAATTATTTACTTTGATATATAAATGGCGAAAGTCCATATGATTAATACCGGATTGAGATGATATGAGACAGTATCAATCCATAAAGGTTTAATCATTAAATATCCCTAGTCGGAGTATTATCGAGATCGGACATCGATAATGCGGAATAGACTAGTATTGCGCTTGTGCACGTTGTGAGGGCACAACGGCATAGTTCTCATATATTTAAGTATTGGATACTTATGCAAGTGCGATAGGAGGTTGTGTTTTACCGATGGTACGGAAAACAGCTTCGCTCTGGATAGACCCCGCGGAATCCCATTGGTAGTATGTCTGCGTGTCTATGGGAGGCCGCATCAGGGTAGGTGTATATGGTCTTAACCTGAGACTTACATCGCTAGTACTTGCGACAATCGGTAAACTTTGGTTTTGGTGGTTGGGGACCTTAACCGGTTCTGTGTACACCTCTTCTGGGTTTATCGAGAATCGTAGTGTACTGGAGTGAGATGTCAAGATGGAAGTATCACTTCAGACATATGGAGGTGATGATCACGCAGGACACAGAACTAGTACTCTATAAAAGGTTGCAACCGTCGGGACAATATGACCAGGTCAGGATTGTCCGATTTAAAGAGACTGGTTGCTTGATGTCCGATATATGTTTCGTACGGGGCAGACACATCTCCAGCCCCAGGCCTAACATGTGATCGTCCGATACTGGATCGATGTACGCAATACTACGGTATACTACGCTTGATATAGATCTTATATTCCTATAAGAATATTTCTGGAGAATTGGGTAGGCATGGCGCTTTGCTAGAAGCCAACCTTGTCTTGTGAATCGGTAAGACGTAGTACGAGAGGTACGTACGTGTTCGGATTATCCGACGACCGTATTTACTGCCAACATATCCGGAGATCTCTTGGGTCGCTTCCTGAAGATTCACCTATGATATTTGATTCGGACTTAATTAATCTTGGATTAATTGCGGGAGAAACTTTATCTTGGATAAAGTGCCTTGTTAGAGAGAGAACGATTAATTTGGAATTAATCGATAAAATTATTATATTCGATATAATAATCGAAATTCGATTTCGACGCGAAATTAAAATTAGATTTTAATTCGGGCATACGAGTTAATTTAGAATTAATTCGTTAGCGACGTAAATAATAATTTCGCCAGGCGCAATTATTTATTTAAATTCGATTTAATTAACGTCGCGACGTAAGTTCGGTATTTCGGAAATATCGAACCCGAACGCGTGAGTGCACGTGGCCCACTTTCATTTGGAAACGTGTGGGGACCCACATGACACATGTCATTATATGTATTATTTTATTGATAAGCATTGCATGGTGATAGTGTACTTACACTCAATTGTTTTGCATGGAGTTTGAGTGTTTGACACTCTAAGCCATTGCATTGTTGGTGTCATAAGTTTATTATTAATTAATAAACATTATGGCATAAATATAAATTGATTTTTGGTAACAAAAATTAATTTAACAAAACTCCTTCTCTCTCTCTAATGCCGAAACCTGAAACAGTTTTGGGGTCTCCATTTCTTCATTTTTGGTGCAAAAGTGAAGATATTGGGTTGTTTGGAACATCTACTCACAATGCAAGGCTAGCACCTTACAGGGATCATAAAGAGTGTGATAGGGAAACCATCAAAGAGCTTGGAATACACAAAGCTTGGAGCTTTCCCCTCTTGTCTTCCTTGGCCGAAAATCACCACACTTGGAGCTTCCACCATTGTTCATCATCTTCATCACAAGAACTTTGTAAGTATGATTCCGCCATACTTCAAGTTTAATATATATTCATTATTGTATTTCATATGCTTAATCTTTGTTTGGACATAATAGAAACCAACAATGGTATCATGAGCTAGGTTTAAGCATGAAATATATTAGGTTAAAATTTGGGTGGTAAAATTGATGAAGCATGTTCTTGTGAAATTTGATGAATGAGTATGCTTATATTTATGTAATATGACCATATATGGAATCAATTTATGAAAAATGCATTGGATGTTTTTCCCCAAAAATTTAACCTTGGCCGAATGGGTATGAACATTGGATGTATTGGAATTTTTTGGGTTTAAGATCATTGGATGACTTAGAACGTATACGGGACGTAGATAGTAATCAATCGGATTATGAAAAACAAATCGACACAAAAAACTCACCTTGGCCGAATAATAATGGACATGTAAAGGAGGGTTGATTTTTGGTTAAATTAATGTTGGACATTTATTTTGAAAAATACATGATTAATAAATTAAATGGGTATTTTGAAATATTTGGTTTAATATATTAATCTTGGTATTACACTTTAATTAATTGGACTTTAAGGTTTGGAATATTAAAATTTAATTAATGGGCTTAATTGTGAATTGGGCTTTAATATTGTATTTGGCATAATGGGCTTGGTGGGACCAAGTAGATTTGGGCTAAAAGGATTGGATCCAATTTGGGCCTAAATCACTCCATTAAGTCCAAATATAATATAATGGGCTTAATAATTTAATTGGGCCTTATGGGCTTAAAATTGGTTTTATGGCATTTAAGGGTGATTCCTTATTGGGCTTGGTAATTGGGTTTGACCCACATTGACCAAAGCCAAGCCTTAATAATCAATTGAAAGCCCATTTGACTTGAATTAAATTAAACATGGATGTTAGTTGGGCTTTGAGACCCAATTACATAATACAATGAAAGAAACCCTATTAAACATTGAGGGGAATTAGGTGATAAGAGAATACAAAGAATCGAGAGATAAGGCTGGACACGCAGGTCCAATTTAATAAATTCAATTACAACAATTCCAAAATTGCCCTTCCCTTCTAATATCCATCTGATATACAATATTCATCAACACATCCATGTATTCACACAAAGCATGTTATTCAATCAATCTAATCCAATTAATTAATCTTGAATAAGTGATCATCCAATGTTCAACAACGATTTGATTTGCGCGAGTCCAACTCGTTTAAGAATAAGTACTCAAAGTACGAATTCTTGAATTATATAGAACTACAATTTAAATCTAATTTAATTCGTATTCAATACTAATTCTATATTTAATTCCAAATTAAATAATTTACACTTTAATGGGCCTTTACGACTTAGATTCCAAATCTAATCTAAAATGGGTCTCAAAGCCCAATTAACATCCAATGTCATTTAATTAAAGTCCAATGGGCTTTCAATTAATTTCTTAAAGGCATGAACTTTGGTCAATATGGGTCAAACCAAAATATCAAAGCCCAATTAAGGAATCACCATATTTGCCAAGAAACCAATTTCGGCCCATTAGGCCCAATTAAACATAAAAGGCTCATTTATCATATTTGGACTTAATGGAATGATTTAGGCCCATTTTGGATCCAATCCAATTGACCTAAACCAACTTGGCCCAACCAAGCCCATTAGGCCCAAATACAACATTTTAAGCCCAATTCCAAATTAAGCCCAACTAATTAAATTTTAATATTCCAAATATCATGATTTAATTAATTAAAGTGCTTAGCCGTGATTAACTTATTTAAATTAACATTTCCAAAATACTAATCTAATTAATTAATCATGCTTATTCATCATCAATACATGTCCAACATTATTGAAACAAAAATCATCTCATTTACATGCTTTGAAGCTCACGGCATTGAGGGATTTTAAAAACCGATTTCGATTTCAATCCAATTAAATCATTAACCAATTTATCCCAAGTCTTTAAACTCATCCAATGATCAAAAGAAACAAAAAATACCATGACTTTTAGGGCATATAGTATTCGGCCAAGCCTTGCATATTTGGGAAAATTAATCCAATTAATTTTTCTACAAATTGATCATGCATAACTCCAATTTATTAACATACAAGCATACTCAAACAAATAATTTGATCGAAACATGCTTAAATCAAAAATAACCAAATCAAGAATATAAACCATAAGTTCAATTTCATGCTTAATAAGGCTCATGATACCATTGTTGGTCTCTAAGACAATCCCAAGAGGATATAAAGCAATGAAATCATGTGAATACGAAAATAAAGTATGGCGGAATCATACTTACAAAGAACGGATGTTGGATGCGTTGAACACAAAAATTTTGCCTCCTCCTAGTTTCGGACAAGGTCCTCCAAGATCTCATCTTTGAAGTGTTGAATCCAAGCTCCAAGCTTTGATTTGAGATTCCATGCTCAAAGGTTGGTTTCCCTATCACCTTGAATGATTCCTTTGGTGTGCTAGCACTTAGAAAAAATTGCAACAATTCTTTCTTGTTCTTGATGGAGCTCACGGCAATGGAGCTAAAAGGGAGAGAGAGAGAGTTTTCAATTCTTTTGTTTTTGTTTTCTAAAAACCTTAATACCAAAATCCTTCACACTTTTGGTATATGCTTTTCCAAAAAGCATAAAGTAAAATGGAGGGAAAATGGCATTCAATGCCTTCATCTACTCCCATCATGAATAGTGACTAGTTGTCAATCACTAAAAGGTGACATGACTTCCATCACTAAAGTGACAGGTGATGTGACTTGCGATGTGACTTGTGGGCCCTACTTTAATTCAAAATGCGAGTGGGCCCGCAAATACATTCCGGGCTCGGGTTCGTTAATTCCGAATTAATGAACTTTCCATTGCGACGTAATTAAATCAAATTTAATTAAATAATTATGCCTAGCAAAATTACTATTCACGTCACTCGCGAATTAATTATAAATAAATTCGTTAGCCCAAATTAAAATCCAATTTTAATTCCGCGTCGAAATCTAATTTCGTTTAATATATCGAATATATTATTTTATCGATTAATTCCAAATTAATCATTCTCTCTCTGCAAATAGTATTTTATCCCAGATAAAATCTCTCTGTAATTAATCCCATATTAATTATGTTCGAATCATACGTCATCGGTTAATCTTCGGGAAGCGACTCATGAGATCCCTGGATATGTTGGCAGTAAATCCGGTCGTCGGACTATCCGAACACGTACATACCTCATACTACGTTTTTACCGATTTACGAGACATGGTTGGCTTCTAGCAAAGCATCGTGCCTACCCAATTCTCCAGAAATATTCTTAAAGGAATATATAATCTATGTCAGGCGTAGTATACGTAGTATACGTAGTATTGCGTATTGCAATCCAGTATCGGATGTCACATGCAAGGCCTGGGGCTGGAACAGTGTCTGCCTCGTACGAATCATATATCGAATTACAAGCAACTAGTCTCTTTAATCAGAAAATCATGACCATGTCATATTATCCCGATGGTTGCAACCATTTAGAGTACCAATTCTGTATCCATGTGTGATCATCATCTCCATATGACTGAAGTGATACTTTCATCTTGACATCACACCCAATACACTACGATTCTCAATAATCCCAGAAGAGGCGTACACAGAACCTATTAAAGTCTTGGACGACCAAAACCAAAGCGTATTGATTGTCGCAAGTACTAACGATGCAAGTCTCAGGTTAAGACCAAATACATCTACCCTGATGCGGATTCCCATAGACACATAGTCATACTACCAATGGGATTTCGCGGGGTCTATCCAGAGCGAAGCTGTTTCCATACCATCGGTAAACACAACCTCCTATCACACTTGCATAAGTATCCAATACTTAAATATATGAGAACTATGTTGTTACGCTTCCATAACACGCACAAGTGTAATATTAGTCTATTCCGCATTATCGATGTCCAATCTCGATAATACTACGACTAGGGATATTTAATGATTAAACTATTATGGATTGATACTGTCTCATATCTTATAATCCGGAACTAATCATAAGGACTTTTATCATTTATATATTTAAGTAATCAAATTACAAAATGATAAAATGCAATTTCCATTGTCACATAGTTAATTTGTACAAAAACCACAATGTCTTTTACAAATAGTGACGCTATAGGTCATAATTGTCTAACAATAGGTGTTAGACATCTATCAAAATTGTTCAAGGATGGTTTGATTGAAGCCCATACCTTAGATCTTTTTTTTTTTTTGTGAGTCATATGTCCAATAGAAAATGACAAAATCCTCATTTATTGGTGTTGGACACCATGCTGAAGATTTATTTGAACTAGTACACATTCATGTATGTGGTCCATTAAAGCATGTCGCTCATGATGGTTCAACATACTTCGTGACTTTCACGGATGATAAGTCAAAATATGGATATGTCTATTTGATGAGACATAAATCAGAAATATTTAAAAAGTTTAAAATATTCTGAAACGAAGTAGAAAAATAAACCAGTAAATTCATCAAGTGTTTTCAATCTTATCGAGATGGTGAATTCATAAGCGATGAATTCAGATGCTATTTAAAGGAGAATGAGATTCTCTCCCAATATTTCCCACCAGAAACTTCTTAACACAATGGTGTCTTTGAGGAGAAATCGTACTTTATTGGATATGGTACGATCTATGATGAGCTATACATCTATTTCATATTACCTTTGGGATTATGCTTTACTTATGTTGTCCACATACTTAATAGAGTTTCATCGAAAAGCTGTTTCTACGACCCTATATCAGATATGGTATGGTAGAAATCAAAGTCTTATATATTTAAAGATTTGGGCTTGTCCCGTATACGTTAGAGTTACACAACGGGATAAACTAGCACCTATGGGGTATAAATACAGGTTCTTTGGATATCATGAAAATTCTTTACGATATAAATTCTATGATTTTGAGCAACGAAATGTATTTATTACTCGTTTTGTCACTTTTCTTGAATTTAATTTTTGAGAGAAAGTAAGAATTGTAGAAAGATTGAACTCAATGAGTTTGATCCCAACAGTGAGGAACCCGAGATGGAACCAAAGATCCAACTAGATGAAGGATCTACAACAAAAGGTTCTACCTAGGTCGAATAAAATATCAAGGCCTCCAGAGAGAATATTGTTAACGTCTTATGCGAGCCTTGATGTTGTCCTGTTGGAGGAAACAGATCCGACTATATATGAACATGCAATATTGGATATCAATTCGGGAAAATGGTAGGAAGCCATGAAGTCCGAGATGGATTCTATGTATAAAATCAAGTATGAGGCTTGGTTGAACTTCATGAAAGAGTTAAACCTCTTGGTTGTAAATGGGTTTATAAAAGGAAGCGAGGGCCTGATGGAAAGGTGGAAACCTTTAAGGTCCGATTGGTAGCAAAAAGTTACACTCAACGTCTTGAGATTGACTATAAGGAAACTTTTTCACCAGTAGCTATGCTAAAATCCAATAAAATTCTTTTAGCTATTGCTGCATATCTTGATTATGAGATATGGCAGATGGATATGAAAACTGCATTCTGAAATGGATTCCTCGATGAGGATAACTATATGGAACAACTAGAGGGTTTCGTATCCAGGGAGACTTCAAAATTGGTTTGTAAGCTCAAGAAGTCTATTATAGACTTAAACAGACATCTCGAAGTTGAAATTGTCATTTTAATAAGATAATTAGATTATCTGGATTCATCAAGAACAAGGAAGAGTTGTGTGTTTATAACAAAATTAGTGGGAGCATGATAATATTGGTTGTGTTGTATGTACATGATATCCTTATCATTGGGAATGATATAATTAATGCGAAGTGTGAAAGTCTGCATTTGTAAGAAATTTTCCGTGAAAGACATAGGTGAAGCTTCCTATATACTGGGTATAAGGCTCTACCGAGATAGAGTAAGGAATCTTATATGGTTGTCGCAATCCACGTACATAGATAAAATATTAGAAAGGTACAGTTTTATCTATTATAAGGCAGTAAATGTACTTTTCGATATGGCATACATCTTTCAAAGAAAATAACACCTCACACTGAGGAAGAGAGAGTTAGAATGTCTAACTTGAAATATGCTTCTTGTATTGGAAACATTATGTATGTTATAATATGTACAAGACCTAACATATGTTTCAACGTCAGGGTGACTTGCAGATATCAATCTGATCCGGGTAATGATAAGTTAACAGCTATGAAACATATCCTGAAATATCTTAAGGGTACTAAAGATAAGTCTATAATATATGGGGAATATGAACTACAACTTATGGGTTATACAGACTCCGACTTCCAGGGAGATCCAGATGATAGAAAGTCTACATCCAGATACATATTTATCCTTAATGGCGGTGTGATTTGTAGAGTTTAAATCAAGTCCCAAGGATCATATATAAGCATAAAAACGAGTGAATACATGTCAAAGGAGGTGCGGAATAAACTCACATTGATCGGTTGGATGCTACGAAGATGAAAAACGCACTGCATGTTTCTGCTCGGCAGTGAGCTGCGCGTGTGAGGGGCTGCACGGTGGTGACTAGTTCGGCTCCTCCATGATTCGGCCATTGATGACCTCCATTGAAGCTCAAAGCTTCAAGCTTTCCAAGCTCACAAATCACTTCCCTATCACCTTGATATGTCTCCATGAGTGTGCTAGCACTTTTTTCTTGCAACAAGATTACTTCTTTTCTCCCTTTACTGCATTCGGTCTTGAACCAGAAAAAAAAAAAGGAATGCAGCAGCCCCTTGGGCGTGAGGAAGAAGAGAGGAAAGAGAGGAGGGAAAGGTTTCCAAAACCTAATACCGTAAATGGGAGAGAGAGAATGAGTTAGAAAATAAAAATTGTAAAAAGGTTTATATAATTTCCAAAAATATTTAATAAACCATTTACTTTTTCTATTTCAAAAAGCAAAGCATTAAATGCTTCCTTTCATCTCACATCAAGTCACATCAATCACTCAAATGTCACATCACTCAAAGTGACATGTGATTTGACGCTTGATGTGACTTGCGATTTTGACGCTTGATTTGACTTGCGTGCCGCATTCGAATTCGAAATGCGAATGCGCTCGCAAACAATCCCGGGCTCGGGTTCGCTAATTCCAAATTAACGAATTTTCCGTTGCGTCGTAATTAAATGATTACGCCTAGCGAATTCACTATTCACGTCGCTAACGAATTAATTCTAAATTAATTCGTTCGCCCGAATTAAAATCTAATTTCAATTCCGCGTCGAAATCTAATTTCGTTATAATATATCGAATATATTAATTTATCGATTAATTCCAAATTAATCGTTCTCTCTCTTTAACGATATTTTATCCGAGATAAAATATCTCCGTAATTAATCCCAGATTAATTTTCTCTCTCATCGAATTAATCCCAGATTAATTAAAGTGCGAGTCATACGTCATCGGTGAATCTTCAGGAACCGACCCATGAGATCTCCGGATATGTTGGCAGTAAATACGGTAGTCGGATTATCCGAACACGTAAGTACCTCGCACTACGTTTATACCGATTTACAAGACAAGGTTGGCTTCTAGCAAAGCGCCATGCCTACCCAATTCTCCAGAAATATTCTTACAGGAATATATAGATCTGTATCAAGCGTAGTATACCGTAGTATTGTGTATATTAGCCCAGTATTGGATAGTCACGTGCTAGGGCTGGGGCTGGATAAGTGTCTGCCCCGTCCGAAGCACATGTCGGATGTCTGGTAACTAGTCTCTATAATCGGATATTTATGACCTGGTCACAATATCCCGATTGGTTGCGCAACACTTAAGAGCACTAGTACCGTATCCTGCGTGACATCATCTCCACTATGACTGAAGTGATACTTCCGTCTTGACATCACACCCAATACACTACGACTCTCTGATAAACCCAGAAGTGGTGTACACAGAACCGGTTAAAGCCCTGTACCACCAAGACCAAAGTCTACCGATTATCGCAAGTATTAGCGATGCAAGTCTCAGGTTAAGACTGTACACACCTACCTTGATTTCGGCCTCCCATAGACACATAGTCATAATACCAATGGGATTCCGAGGGGTCTATCCAGAGCGAAGCTGTTTCCCGTACCATCGGTGAAACACGACCTCCTATCGCACTTGCATAAGTATCCAATACTTATATATATGAGAACTATGCCGTTGTGCCCTCACAATGCGCACAAGTACAATACTAGCCTATTCCGCATTATCGATGTCTAGTCTCGATAATACTCCGGCTAGGGATATTTAATGATTAATCCTTCGGGGATTGATACTGTCTCATATCATCTCAATCCAGGAACTAATCATATGGACCTCTTCATTTATACATTTATGGTGATTTAATCACAAATGATGAGAGTGCAATTTCCTTGTCACATAGTTAATTTGTACAACAACACCGTGATCTGTACAAATAGTGACGCTATGGGTCATATTATCCAACAATCTCCCACTTGGCACATAGCCAGTCACTCGAGTGTCCCACACCCGAACTATGTACGGTTCGCTCAAATTGTTGAGGAAAGGTTTTCGTCAGCGGATTTGCTTAATTATCGTCTGACGCGATTTATTCGATCATCACATCGCCACGATGTATGATCCGAACGAATCAGATGAATAGTCGAAGTATTTATCTGGATCATTGATCAGACCTTCAATTCCTTAGCCTGTGCTGACGCCTAGCTCAGCTGCTAACAGAACTATATCTAATCTAATTAGATTTATTATCGATCCAAATGGCTTCTATTGCTGCCTCAGCTGCAGCAATAATCCGCATTTGTTGTTAATTCGGCAACAGTTATCTTGCTCGAAAGATTTCCAGCTCACTGTTCCAGTGTTCAAACTTTTATAGTACCGCAGTATTTACCGGTTTGGAAACTTGCAACAGTGATCCCAGTCACTTCAAGTTCTCCATCTCCATAGTTTAAGACAGCATCTTTAGTTCTCTAAGATACTAACAGATGTTCTTAATCTTCAATCCAGTGAATATCACTTGGATTGACCTGATTGTGACTCCATATGCTCAAAGCGTATGAGACACCATATCAAGTACATTTTAAATGTACAATTTCCCAGAGTGTTAACAACTCCAAATCTATCCCAGTAGATCTTTATTCCTTTAATAAAGGTTGTTACTCCCCAGAATTCTACGGAGAATTTCTTATGAAAGCCAAGTTTTCACCGATTGCTTTATGGGAATTTCATTTCCAAGAAATGACATATTATCATTATTTTACAGGACATTCATGTCAGTGCACTCCCACTAACCCTTTATATACACAAGAATTATTTCATTTTGAGTCAAATCATAAACCATTATGATTATTTCAAAACGTCAGTTCCAAGAACCTTATGCTTGCTTCAATCCAAACATGGATCGAATAACCCGCAAAGCTTATTTGTCGGTTATACAAAATCGTCAGGATGTTGTAAGCATCCTCCAAAAGGTTTCCCTTTCAGGAAAGCGATTTTGATCTGCAACTGACACATTTCATAAATGAAATATGCAGTTATCAACAAGCATCTTCAAAATGGATTTACCATGGCAACAAGTAAAAGGTTGAACCGTTTTTAACACAATGTTGATAACGATACCTTTCCGAAAAAAGCCCAGCTTTGTACGTTGGTATGTTGCCTTCCATGTATGTCTTCCTTGAAGACGTTTAATGTACCAATAGGCACAATGCCTTGTGGTACAACAACTAGTATCCAAAATAGTTGTTATACATGGAATCCATTTCGGATTCATGGCACTTTGCCATAATAGGGAGTCGATACCTCGTATCACTTCCTTGAAACGTAGTCGGTGGATGTACCTTCATAAGATTGACATCTTTATGAGGTTAGATCAGAAACCCATACCCTAGGTCGTTTTCTGACTCTATCCGATCTACTCAGTTCTTGTGTATTCGAAGATTAATGGTACAGATTCATCATTGATGAACTATTTTTGTTCCATTAAGGACTTCGTGCTTAGAACAGTATTACTTCAATTTTCATCGAGTATTGCTATCCTCCCACTGACCACTGCATATCGGTATTCCTCTCAGGAAAAACCGCATGGTGAGCAACAATCAAATTGTTCTCATGTGAGATTTATAAGTACTATACTTATGGTTTCCTTAGGATAACCTATATTGGCACTTATCCAATTTGGGTCTTTAGTTTGGTATCATCCAAACGTTATGCCTAGCATACCCAAATTGTCAGGAATGAGAAACCTTGTTTCTTCCCTGTTCATATCCTATATGACATCTGTCAAACAGATTTATATGGAACCTTATTCTAAATAATTTTTGCACTGTTAGTACATATCCTATTGAAGGAAACAGTAGCTCAGAGCGACTCGTGATTATCCTTACCATGTCTAACATGATTCGGTCAATCCGTTCGGACACACCGTCACTTTGACGTGTTCCGGGAGGAGTCCTCATTTGAAAGAACACTATACTCTTTCAAGTATATAAGAAACTTATTGGTTAAGTACTTTCCATTACGGTCTTACCGTGACGGAATAATACTATAGCCGATCTGTTTATTTACTTCGTGTCGAAACTCTAAAAGTTTCTGATTTGTGTTCTTCAAAAGAAACACATAACCATAACGTGATGCCACATCCGTTAAGGTCATGAAATATTCATATATACATCTAGCCTAGCTAGACATGGGCCCACTAACTTCACCATGAATAGGGCTAACAGATCGGTGGCACTTACACTATTACCAAGTAAACAGTGTTTTAGGTACTTTACCTAACAAACTAGATTCGTAGACTTTATTTGAATAGTCAAATCAGTCCTAGTATCCACTCTTCAAAAGTGTGGATATGCGAGTCTTGTATAATTGTGTCCCAGACAACAATGCCATAAATAAGTCTCTATTGATCAAATCAATTTGAGCTATTTATTTGTCATTTTATATGTTTGAGATTTTAATTATATTCAAAATATAAATTCTGTTATTTACATCTAATGTATTTATCTCAGTATCATCTTTATATAATAAAACACTTAGTGTTCTATAATATAAAGGTTTTATCTGCAACGGATTAAACACTGATATAGAGATAATGTCTCTAGTCAAACTAGTTACATTATAACAGTTCCTAATTTAAGTACATACCTGAAGGGTAGTTCCTAAACTTAGGTATCTACGGTCGAAATAGCGACTTTCGTCTCGTTTCCGATTCGCAGAGAAATCTCGGCTTGAAGTCAGTATCCTGCTCAAAGCAGATTCTGAACATCAATACATATATTTTATGTACCACACTAAGTATTTAAAATCTAATTCAATACTAGCTGTGAACATAACTAAGACAACATTTTTAAAGTAAGAGCCTTGCCCTTTCTTTAATTCCTTCGTGTCTGCCATATCCAAATGGTAGTCACTTTGGGATATGTCAATTATCATTTTCAATATTTCAGAAACCTTAGGCCAAGCCTTGAGTTTTTAGAATATCGAAACGATGTGCACCTCGTGCTACATGCCCAATTGCTGTATCAAGCGTAGTATACCGTAGTATTGTGTATATTAGCCCAGTATCGGATAGTCACGTGCTAGGGCTGGGGCTGGATAAGTGTCTGCCCCGTCCGAAGCACATGTCGGATGTCTGGTAACTAGTCTCTATAATCGGATATTTATGACCTAGTCGTAATATCCCGATTGGTTGCGCAACACTTAAGAGCACTAGTACCGTATCATGCGTGACATCATCTCCACTATGACTGAAGTGATACTTCCATCTTGACATCACACCCAATACACTACGACTCTCTGATAAACCCAGAAGTGGTGTACACAGAACCGGTTAAAGCTCTGTACCACCAAGACCAAAGTCTACCGATTATCGCAAGTATTAGCGATGCAAGTCTCAGGTTAAGACTGTACACACCTACCTTGATTTCGGCCTCCCATAGACACATAGTCATAATACCAATGGGATTCCGAGGGGTCTATCCAGAGCGAAGCTGTTTCCCGTACCATCGGTGAAACACGACCTCCTATCGCACTTGCATAAGTATCCAATACTTATATATATGATAACTATGCTGTTATGCCCTCACAATGCGCACAAGTGCAATACTAGCCTATTCCGCATTATCGATGTCCAGTCTCGATAATACTCCGGCTAGGGATATTTAATGATTAATCCTTCAGGGATTGATACTGTCTCATATCATCTAAATCCAGGAACTAATCGTATGGACCTCTCTTCATTTATACATTTATGGTGATTTAATCACAAATGATGAGAGTGCAATTTCCTTGTCACATAGTTAATTTGTACAACAACACCGTGATCTGTACAAATAGTGACGCTATGGGTCATATTATCCAACATGATTAGTTAGCGATGTTCAAAGCAAGCCTCTAAAACTGGTTCCACCACTGAGAAAGAACTTATAGCGGCTTCAGAAGCTGCTACAGAAGCTGTTTGGATTAGAATTTTTTTCATAAAATTTTGCATTGTGCCTAGTATTACGGATCTGATCCCACTGTACTGTGATAATAGCGAAGCCATAGTGCAGACTAAAGAGCCGATAGCGCATTCCAATTATAAATATGCGAAATGAAATATCGCGTGATTAGAGAAATTATTGAACAAAAAGACATAATGGTCTTCAAGGTTCAAGGACAAGACAACATTGAAGACCCGCTTATTAAGACCTTATCTCCTAAGTTATTCGATAAACATGTGGAGGAGATAAGACTTCGGTACCATCCATATTGGCACTAAACAAGTGGGAATTTGTTGGAGTTGGTGCTTGGAGCGCCAATCCGAATAATGTATTGTACATTATATTTTATTATGTATTTATAAAATAACTATATTTTCATTTGAACCTTGTTAATGGTAATGTCATTATGCATATTAGTTTGATATATAAATATGCTGAGAATGACATCAACCTTATAATAGTCATGTAGTAATACTATACACTGGGTGGTCTGATATTGGGATAGTATTACTATAACAAACAATTCTTAAAGTAAATATTCCTAGTCGTTGGTTTTTGAATACAGTCAAATTCCTATGACCTAGAAAATTAGAAAATGTCGTATATTGGAATTAGAGTTCCAATGGTTTATCACGGTGTACCATGAGTAAGAGTAGCTTGTATAGACATATGGATTCGTATGATCGAATACTGAATGACTTATAGGTTTTTCTTAATAGTTGGAAGTACACACTACTGTCAATAGGAATCTCCTTGAGTCGAGTAGCATATTTGACTATATGATAGCAAAGATTTTGTGTGTGATCCTCCACACTCTGATGGCATATATGTTAGAGACCTTTCATGATATGACCGCTAGATGTTCATTGGGTGTGGACCGATGCACTCGTTAAACAAATGCGTATCAAGATAGGATTCGTCGGCCCGTATGTGTACCATAATGGGTTTATGTATCCATGTGAGTAAGTCACGATTCTTAAGACTTTGGCCAAATTGATATCCTAGGTTTGATCGTATATATCAGTGTTCTGACAAAATCGTAGACATGTTGACAATATGAGATGTGCGCCTTGGAAACTTGACGGTGTAATCTATATTTCCTAAGCACAACTAGGATTGCATACGATGGATGGATTGTTAAACATATGTGATGACCTCGACTTGTATAGTTCAGAAAGGTCATTCGTGTTCTTTGCGAATTCGGAGGTGGCCAAATTGCGTACATATAAGTTAGGCTTGTATGACAAACGTGTTTGTACTTAAAGAGTCCTACAATATGAAGTGTACTCATTGAGCATTTGAGTAGCCGATAATGTTTGATGATAAATAAAATTTGATATTAAAATAATCAATTAAAATAATTAAATGTTATTGAATAATATTAATTATTTACTTTGACCTAATTGGATTAACCCAAAATCACACAAGATTTTGTTGTAAATTCATAAATATCTATACCATTGGAGGATATTTTTATAATTATAATAGATGTAATAATATGTGTATTTGACTTGATTTAATTGGATTAAATTAAAGTGGAAAATAATGAACTAATCAATTGGTTAAACTTTGTCTAGATATAAATGGATTAAATCAAAGTGGTAGACAAAGGTAATTAATCACACTTAATTATACATATTTGGACAAATTAGATTAAGCCCACATAAAATTTGATTAGAACTTTTATTTAATTAAAAATTACATAAGCTTCACTATAAAAAGCAAGCTTAAACAAGCTTTTAATTAAGCTTGTTAAAGCTAAAACAAGTAAGAATTAGAGATATTAGCCTATGTAAAAGAAGTGTTTATAGAAGCTTTGTAAGTTCTCTACAATATTTCAACAATGAGAAGAAGATTGGATCTTGGAATCAATCTTGTTAGCTTTGTAAGTTCTCAAGATTGGATCTAGAAATCAAGCTTGCTAACTTTGGAAGTTCTCTACAATATTTCAACAAGGAGGAGAAGATTGAATCTTGGAATCAAGCTTGCTCGGTAAGTTTGATATTCTCTAAAGCTATGTTTTCATTAGTGAGTTGTTATCATTAATGAAACATATATGATGTATTATGTATTGGATATATAATAACATGATTGATGTTGAAATTAGGCTAATGAATTGTGTATCAATGCTTTGAAAGTATAAACACAATAGGCTTATGATTGGGTCAAAATGTTCATGTTGGACATAGAACATAAAATTAGAGTTTGGAACTCTAGATGATAGCTTGGAGCTATGGCTACCATCTAAAAGCACTTGACCACCTTGAATGACCTAGAATTGTTCATGAGTCACTACATTGTGGGATTCTAATTTGGTTTATGTTTTGATTCAAAGAAATGCACATATATTTAGTATATATATATATATATATATATATATATATATATATATCTATATATATATATATATATATATATATATATATATATATATATGTTTTTTCTATAACATGTGTTGATATTGGTTTTGATGTTAATATTTTTTTTGGTGCTTTGAAAGTGTTTAAGATTTTATTAAAAAAAAAAGGCAAACAGCACTTGTTGCGTTGCAGCGCGGCATGCTTGCTGCATAGCGTATACACAAGTGCACACTAGGCGTATAGGTTTCGATTTTCTCCTAATTTGGTTTTTCCGAACTCCAGTTCATCCCCGATTTTTCCCTATAAACTCGTAATGGAATATAGTATTCCATTAAAATATTTAAAAATACACCCAAGCTCAATTACCATATGTTAGACCCATTTCCACTGTGCGGGGCACTGATCTGAACCTAGGGGTCCCACAACCACCCTAACATACACTTCATATTGTGGGAATCTCTAAGTCTAGACACGTTCGTCATATAAGCCTAGCTCATATGTGTGTAATTCGGCCACCTCGGAATTTTCGAAGACCACAAACGATCGTTCTGAACTATATAAGTCGAGATTATCAAATATGTTTAACAATCTCTTTGACGTAGGCTATTCGAGTTGTTCTTAGGAAACATAGATTACATCGTCAAATTTTCAAGGCGCACATCTCATATTGTCGACATGTCCACGATTCTTTGCAGCTAATTATAACTCTATTTCTGATATATGCAATCAACCCTAGGATATCGACTTTGGCCAAATTCTTGAAAATCGTGACTCACTCACATGGATACCTTAACCACTTATGGTACACATACGGGCCGATAGAGCCTATCTTGATATGTATTTGATTAATGAGTTCATCGATCCAAACCTAACGAACATCTAATTGTCAGACCATGAAATGTCTCTAACATACATGGCATCAAAGTGTGGAGGATCACACACAAAATCAACGCTATCTTTTAATAAAAGGATTATATATGCTACTCAACTCAATGCGATTCCTATTGATGATGGTGTGTACTTCCAACAATTAGGAATCACATATGAGTTATTCAGTATTCGCTCTAACAAATACCCATATGTCTATATGAGTTTCCATTGCTCATGGTCCATTGGGTTAGACCATTGGAACTCCAATTCCAATATGTGACATGTGCTAGTCTTATAGGGTATATGAATTTGAAAAAATTCCAAAACATGAATATTCTAATGTCGATGTCATTCTCAGCAAAATTATATATCAAACTTATATGCATTATGACTTAATAATTACCATTAACAATGTTGAAATGAAAATGTAGTTATTTTATTAATAAATAATAAAATATAATATACAATACATTATTCGGATTGGCACTCCAAGGACCAACTCCAACAATGTGAGCCTTAAACTAAAAATCAGGACATTTTTTGTAAATATGAAAACATGGTGTAGCATGTAAACGTGAAAACCCGACATGACTTGTAAGCATGGAATCATGGCGTAACATGTAAATTATAAATATGACATGAATTGAACTGTAAGCATGAAAATATATTGTGATCATACGTGAACTTGAACAAAAGAAATGCAATATAATCATAAACTCACAAATATAATGGCTTATTCATACAGTGCCGATACGGAATTCATTACCTACTTTAGAATAGGTATGAAATGAATATCGTCCAAACGTATTTCCTAACCAGTACTTCTATAATGGATGCATAAGCTGAAAATACGACTTGTGAACATATGACATGTAAACATAAATTGAAAGCGCACATTGCAAACATAAACTTAAGACGTAAACTGATACGTAGTCTGAAAATGTAATTGAAATCATAAGCTATAAACGTAAGCTAATAAGGTAATTATAACCAAGTATATAACATAATATCATTGAAAACATGAAAACACAATGTTCACTCACATAGCTGACGTCCAAATACTGATGTGATTGAGTGGAACCGACAAGATCCTCCTACGTGAGATCTATGGAACATATGTTCAAGTACGATTAGTATACATGAACATACGATCCTATAAATGCACGTGAATGATGCAATACGTGTATTCATGCTGATATGATAGCTTAAAATATTTTTCTAACATCCTAAGTTATCTAAGACACCACTTATGAACCTAAACATGCGTGTGAATGACACATGTATCCAAGCTATCTTAACCATGTAATACATCATTGGTATTATTATGCTTATTCATCTAAAACACATTAACCGTCTCGCGGTATAATCACCAATCATCAAACAAATACCATATTTCGCCAATAACACACCAAAATAACTTTGCATTCCAAAAAAAATCCTCCAAGTCGTTAACATAATCCATGTTTTATTAAACATTAATAACATTATCTTTCTTCTACAAATGAAAAACTCATGGCCATCCCTCCAAACTTCATGCTATTCGGCCACAACTCAATAACACAACAACTGTCAAAATAAAATCAATCTTCTAACATGATTCTCAATATTCCCAAGTTTCAATTTCCAAGCATACCCATTTCCCCAAAATTTTCCCATACTAACCCATTTTCAAATTTATCATTTTCAATAAATCTCATGCATAATACATGAACATACGTCACAATAAGCATAGATAAAGACTCAATTTGAACATAAACATGTAATACCATACATGCTAAAACCTAGGTTTCCATGGATCCCAAAAGTCAAAAACTTGAAAATGCAAGGTAGGGTTTACTAATCAATAGAGTGAAGAGAGTGTTAGGGTTGGGGCTCGGAGCGTCAATCCGGATCGTATTTATGTCTGATTCATGAATACGAATAATTCATTTTTCCATAATATTACTTATTTATGGTTACAACTCTTGTTTTTATATACGTATTCGATCTAATAACGATTAGATTGAAACTAAATCTGATTTAGTGATATGTATATATTAGACAAAGACCCCAAGATTTACAACGTAATGCGCAGTTACAACGTAGTTTGTAATTGACATTGGGAAGTGTCATTATAAGTTGTATATTCTCAAATAAAGTTCCTAGTCAAGATTTAATAACACAGATCGGTTAGTAAAAGCTACTGAGACCAGTACATGTCGTATATCGAGACTTGGTCTGATGGTTTATCCCAATGAACCATAATTCTTATGAGGCTTATAAAGACATGTAAGTATTTATTTAATAAACATTGAATGACTCACCAAAGATTTCCTAATAGATGGCACACCAATGCCAATAGGAATCTTCTCGAGTCAAGTAGCATAATGGTCATTCGACTTGAGATACCAATGTGGATATATGAGACATCTTCCACACTTTGGTGGCGGTCACATCACCAATCTATTTAGATCAGACCTTCGTCTGCTCGTTGGGTGTGGACTCATGCTCATGTTATCCTGTGAGTATCAGATAGAATCTGTCAGTCCTGTGTACATAGCATAAGTATCCCGCACGTGTTTGCGATCTAGTAAATCCATGGATGTGGTACACTGCGGAAGCGAGTTCCGAGTGTTATTTAGAGATCATAAATTTTTAAGTTGACTATATTATACCTTAGAGATTTGACGTTCCTATCTATATCCCCGGTATACTATCGATAGTCTGTGGCAAAGGGATTATACATATGCAATGACCTCGACTTGCATAGTTTAAGGAGATTATATGTGGTCGTCATAATTTACGAGTGGGTGAATTATAGACATGAAATTAGATTTTGTGACGGATAAACCTAAACTTAGAGAGTCCCACAATATGAAGTGTACTCGTTGAGCAATTGGGCAACGCGTTATGAATAATACAGATTATTCATTATAATTTATCTGATTAAATGAGTTAATTCGAATCGTTTAACAGTTAAACGAAAAATACATACATAGGGGCACTTTGGTCAATTAATAATTAATGTCTATTTGTATTTGATACAAAATTTGATTAGATACATATTAATCAATTGTCAAATGAGATTTTGACACATGTCATTAATATATGTATTTTTTTTATTTAATATAAAAAAATACATATATATAGATATATATATTATTAATTATTTAGTTATTTAATTATTAAATAATTAAGTAATTAAAAATAAAATATCCATAAGTCATAATTAGTATGATAAATGGTGAGATATTTTTGGCATGACATTTAAAGGCAGTAGTTTTCAAATTAGATTTGATAACTTTTGCCAGAAATTTAATTTTGATTAAATGAATTATCAAATGACCATATTATCCCCCTAAATTTCGGCCACCCTACTATATAAAGTGAAAAAATATTTTTTTCTCCTTCATAAGCTAGCCATGGCCAAAATCCTCTCCATATAGAGCTTCCAAAATATTTCTTGAGAGAAAGTGATCAAATCAAGAAGAAAGCTTAAGGAAATTTGGAGATTGTGAGGTTATCTTTAATATTCTTAAGCTTAGAAAATTTATTTCTTGTTCTTGAATATTTAGAATTGTTCTAGGGTTTCTTTCTTTCTTAAATTTTGGGGCTTTTTGATTTGGATGATGATTTGAGAGGCTAGATGCATGTGTGAAGTAAGATTGAGTCATATTAATGTAATAATAGTTCAATTTTGTCATATGATGACTTGTTATGATTCTAGAGTATTATGACTACTCTTGTAATACCTAGAATGATGGAATTCTCTAAGGTCCAAGTATCAATTATCAAGCAATGAAAACAAGTGAATACAACAAAGGAGAATGGCGGAATCATACTCACAATGAACGGATTGGATGCTACGAAGAACAAAACTTTTTCTCCCTTCCATGGTGCTCCAAGGCTCATGGCAGTGAGGTGAAAGCAGTCCACTGTTTTGGCTCTCCAAAATCGGTCCAACCTCCAAGCTTCTCGAATGGTATTCCAAGCACACGGGTGGGTTTCCCTATCACATTCGTATGTCTCTTTGAGTGCTGGCTCTTCTTGATTTTTGCCACAAAAACCAAGCTTTGTTCCTCTATCATTCACGCCTAAACTGCAGTGAAAAGAAGAACAAGAATGCCCAAGGGCGTGAGAGAGAGAGAAGAGTTGAGAGAGATGGAAAATGTGTATATTATTATTGATTTCTAAAATCAATTAACATATACCAATTTTTTATTTTCAAAAAGTCAAAAGGTATAAGCCATTAAAGCTTTTCCATCTACTCACATCAATCACAAGTGACATGTTGTCAAGTCACTCAAAGTGACTAGACATCACATCACATCACATCACTCAAAGTGACAAGTGATTTGACGCTTGACGCGACCAATGATTTGACGCTTGATGTGACTTTTGTGCCGCACTCGAATTCGAAATGCGAATGCGCTCACAAACAATATCGGGCTCGGGTTCGCTAATTCCAAATTAACGAATTTTTCGTTGCGACGTAATTAAATCTAATTTAATTAAATAATCATGCCTAGCATAATTACTATTCACGTCACTAACGAATTAAATCTAAATTAACTCGTTCGCCCGAATTAAAATCTAATTTCAATTCCGCGTCGAAATCTAATTTCGTTTAATATATCAAATATATTAATTTATCGATTAATTCCAAATTAATCGTTATCTCTCTTTAAATAATATTTTATCCCAGATAAAATATCTCCGTAATTAATCCCAGATTAATTTTCTCTCTCTTCTAATTTATCCCAGATTAATTTAGAGTTCGAGTCATACGTTATCGGTGAATCTTCGGGAAGCGACCCATGAGATCCCCGGATATGTTGGCAGCAAATACGGTCGTCGGACTATCCGAACACGTAAGTACCAAGTACTACGTTTTACCAATTTACAAGACAAGGTTGGCTTCTAGCAAAGCGCCATGCCTACCCAATTCTCCAGAAATATCCTTACAGGAATAAGCGATCTATATCAGGCGTAGTATACGTAGTATTGTGTATGTCGATCCAGTATCAGATGATCACGTGCTAGGCCTAGGGCTGGAATTGTGTCTGCCCCGTACGAAGTACATGTCGGATGTCTGGTAACTAGTCTCTATAATCGGATATACATGACCTTGTCATAATATCCTGATAGCTGCAGCATTTAAGAGAACCAGTCTCGTATCCTAAGTGACCATCATCTCCACTATGACTGGAGTGATACTTCTGTCTTGACATCACACCCAATACACTACGATTCTCGATATACCCAGAAGAGGCGTACACAGAAACTGGTTAAAGCCCTGGACGACCAAAACCAAAGTATATTGATTGTCGTAAGTATTAGTGGTGCAAGTCTCAGGTTAAGACCAAATACACCTACCCTGATTTCGGACTTCCATAGACACATAGTCATACTACCAATGGAATTCCGAGGGGGTCTATCCAGAGTGAAGCTGTTTCCCATACCATCGGTAAAACACAACCTCCTATTACACCTGCATGAGTATCCTATACCCAAATATATGAGAACTATGACGTTATGCCCTCACAACGCGCACAAGTGTAATACTAGTCTTTTACGCATTTATCGATGTCCAATCTCGACAATGCTCTGACTAGGGATATTTAATGATTAATCCTTCGTGGACTGATACTGTCTCATATCATTCTCAATCCAGGAACTAATCATAGGGACCTCCTATCATTTATACATCTAGGTGATCTAATCACAAATGATAAGAGAGCAATCTCCTTTGTCACATAGTTAATTTGTACAACAACACCATGATCTGTACAAATAGTGACGCTATGGGTCATAATTGTCCAACAGTCCCCCACTTGGCCTATAGCCAGTCACTCGAGTGTCTGACGCCCGAACTATGTACGGTTGGCTCAAACTACTGAGAAAAGGCTTTCATCAGCGGATTTGCATGATTATCAGATTCGTTCGGATCATACATCGTGGTGATATGATGAGACCATTAATTCTTTAGCTTGTGCTCAAGCCTAGCTCAACTGCTAACAGAATTATATCTAATCTATTTAAATTTATTATCAACCCAATGGCTTCTATTGCTGCCTCAGCTGCAGAAATAACCCGCATTAGTTGTTTATACGGTAACAGTATCTTGCTTGGAAGATTTCCAGCTCATTGTTCCGTTATTCAAACTTTGTAGTACCGTTTGCGACTTATAGTCATTTTTATCGGTTTGGAAACTTGCTACAGTGATCCCAGTCACTTCAAGTTCTCATTCTCCATAGACTAAGACAGTATCATTAGTTCTCTAAGATACTAACGGATGTTCTTAACATCAATCCAGTGATTATCACTTGGATTGGCCTGTTTGTGAATCCATATGCTCAAAGCGTATGAGACACCAGGTAGCATACATTTTTCAATGTACGAGTTCTCGGAGAGTTTTCTCGAAAGCCAAGCTTTCACAGATTGTATATGGGAATATCATTTCCAAGAAATGACATCTTATCATTATTTTATAGGACATTATTGTCAGTGCGCTCCCACTAACCTCCTATATACACAAGAATCATTTCGTTTTGAATTAAATCATAAGCATTATGATTACATCAAAACGATAATTCCAAGAACCTATGATTGCTTCAATCCAAACATGGATCGAATAACCTGCAAACCTTGTTTGCTAGTTTGATACGACAAAACCGTCAGGATGTTGTAAACATCCTCCAAAAGGTTTCCTTTTCAGGAAAGCGATTTTCCGTTCAGCTGTCATGTTTCATTAATGAAACATACAGCGTTAGCAAGCATTATCCAAATGGATTTACCATGGCAACAGGTAAAAGGTTGAATCGTAATCAACACAATGTTGATAACGATACATTTCCTCTAAGCCTAGCTTTATACGTTGCTATGTTGCCATCCATGTATGTCTTCCTTGAAGACTTATATAGTACCAATAGGCACAATGCCTTGCTGTACATCAACTAGTATCCAAACTTGTTGATATACATGGAATCCATTTCGGATTCATGGCACTTTTCCATAATAGGGAGTCGATACCTTGTATCACTTCCTCATACGTAGTCAGTTGGTATACATCTTTATGAGGTGAGATCAGAAACCCATACCCCAAGTTGTTTTCTGACTCTCTCCAACATACATGGTTCTTGTGTATTCGAAGATTAATGGTATAGTTTCATCCTTGATGAACTATTTATGTTCCATTAAGGAATATGTGGTCTTGAATAGTGTTACTTCGATTTTCATCGAGTTTTACTATCCTCTCACTTACCACTGCATATCGGTATTCCTCTTAGGAAAACCGCATGGTAAGCAACAATTACATTGTTCTCTCGTGAGTTTGTATAAGTACTATACTTTGGTATCCCTAGGATAACCTACAATTGCACTTATCCAATTTGGATTTTAGTTTGGTATCATCCAAACATATGCCTAGCATTCCCAAATTATATGAATGAGAAATCTGGTTTCTTTCCTGTTCATATCTAATATAATATCTGTCAAACAGATTTTATGGAACCTTATTTAAATAAGTTCTTGCACTGTTTATGCTTATCCGTTGAAGGAAATGATAGCTCAGAGCGACTCAAGATTGACCTTATCATGTCCAACAAAATTCGGTTACTGGGTTCGGGCACATCGTCAAAATGACGTGTTCCGGGAGGAGTCCTCATTGAAAGAATACTATACTCTTTCAAGTATATTAGAAACTTATTGCTTAATTATTTTTCATTATGGTCTTACCGTGACAGTTTAATACTTTAGCCGATCTGTTTGTCTATTTCGTGTCGAAACTGTAAAAGTTTTCGATTTTTGTTTCAATAGAAACACATAACCATAACGCGATGCCACATCCGTAAAGGTCACGAAATATTCTTATCACCTCTAGCCTAGCTAGACATAAGCCCACTTGCTTCACTATGAACTAGGGCTAACAGATTGGTGGCATTTTCACTTTTACCAAGTAAATGTGTTTCAGGCACTTTGCCCAATAAACTAGATTCGTAGACTTTATTTGAATGGGATCAAATCAGTCCTAGTATCCACTCTTCAAAAGTGTGGATATACGATTCTTGTTTTATTGTGTCCCAGACAACAATGCCACAAATAAATTTCTTCTGATCAAATCAGTTTGAGCTATTTGTTTGTCATGTTATATTTTTGAGATTTTTTTATATTCAAATATAAATTCTGTTATTCACATCTAATGTGTTTATCTCAATATCATATTTATATAATGAAACACTTTAGTGTTCTAGAATATAAAGTTTCACCCGCAGCGGGTCAAACACTGATTTAGAGATAATGTATCTAGTCAAACTAGTTACATTATAACAGTTTCCTAATTTAAGTACACACCCGAAGGGTAGTTCCTAAACTTAGGTCTCTACGGTTAAAATAGCGACTTTCGTCCCGTTTCCAATTCGCAGATTAATCTCAATTGAAGTCAGTATCATGCTCATAGCAGATTCTGAACATCAATATATATTTATGTACCACACTAAGTATTTAAAATCCAATTTTAATACTAAGAGTGAACATATTATGACAAACATATTTGAAGTCAGAGCCTTGCCCCGTCTTTAATTCCTTCATGTCTGCTTTTTCCAAATGGCAGTCACGCTTTCGCGATCCCGTTTGCCACAATTTAGGCAGACATTTTGGGATATGTCATTTATCTTCCTAGAAGATTATAATGATTTTGCCTTTTCCCTTTTCACATTCCAGAAGCCTTCGGCAAAGCCATGGACTTCTAGAATATCGAAGTAAGGTGCGCTTGCGCTACTTGCCTAACTGCAAACTTTGACTTTGTCTCCTTGAGAATAGTCATTAACTCTCCAAGAGTTATTTATTGCAATTCTGTACTTCTAAGATTCTAAAGATAGATTCTTTGAAGATCCTTCAATTTCAGTATCATACTTTAAGGGTCAGCAAGCCTAATGGATTAAGCACTAAAGTTATCATTACATAAATCTTCCAAAGATTATGCTCTACTATTTGCTTAACTTCGGGCTTAGGCATAATATGTTATTTTATCAAATAAAGTAACCCATTATTTTCCAGGACCATCCTGAAAATTTATTCCCAATTTGAAAATTAAACCATTTAAATACATTTTCCCTAGGATTATGTTTTAAATGTCAATCTTTCAATTTTATCTTGATTTAATAGTCCAACTATTTTAATCAACGATTTAGGTACTATTCATTATAATGATTACAATAGTCCAACTATTTAATTAACTATAATTTAATTTGTTTGAATATAGTCCAACTATTTATTAAAACAACTATTTAAATATTAGTCCAACTAAATTTAATTTATTTGATGAATGATATTTGTTTGAGCGCGTATGGCAAGTAATTAAACGAATATTGCAAATTCAATTCTTGCCTCCCACTATTTTTAGGCGAGCCTCTAACCCTCTGTCGAGTACTCGGGAAACCGTGTTTCCTAGCGGGCTAGGATCCCGTTAAATATCACACAATCTTGACTTTGGCCAACAAATTGTATGATAATTAACTAGATAGATCTCCAAGATCAATTGGATCCAATCCAATTCCTAGATCCAGTAGGGGGACATCCATGTCCGAAACATATATCTCATATATGTCAATACATCCAATATATTACCTAACCTTTTTTCCTCTGAATCAACTAAGCCTTGGCTTTGGCACAACAAACTTAGTGATCCCAGTTAAGCGCGACCCATTGACCATGGAAAGCTTCGTAATCAATGTCGATGGACAAGAAGTGGTCTTGACTTTGGCCAACAAACCACAACTTGGACAAGACACAGATATGGAACAAAGCTCTCGTGATTCAAACACATCCTCGACGGACAAAGGCCTTGACTTTGGCCAACAAGCCAATGCCAGTCTCGGATCTTGAGTAAGAATCACTTAATGGAAGGAAAAACACTTAATATTGTTGAGGGTTTTTCGCGTGCAAATTGGCAACCAATTTATTATCTTTGTTAAGGTCTCATCATCATACACCCTTAAACATGCATTCTAAACACATAATAAAGCGCGTATAAATAAAGTAATAATGATATGCGGATGGATACTTTACACATTGATCCTAGATCAAATCTCTCCCTTCTCTCTCCCGCTAGCACATGTATCACTTCTACCCGTTACACTATACTTCTAAAGAAACCTCATTTACATTGAGGGGAATAGGTGAGAAGATAATACAAAGAATAATGAGGTGATAAGGCTAGACACACGCAGGTCCAATTAATAAATCAAATTTATTACAACAATTTCTAAAATTGCCCCACCCTTCTAATATCCATCCGATATACATTATTCATGCATCGCAACCATGTATTCACACAAGCATGTTATCAATCAATCTAATCAAATTAATTAATCTGATAATTAGTGATCATCCAATGTTCAAACAACGATTTGATTTTGCTCGAGTCAAACTCGTTTTGCGAATAAGTACTCAAAGTACGAATTCTCGAATTAAATTAAACTACATAATTAAATCCAATTCAATTTGTATTTAATACTAATTCGTTATTTAATTCCAAATTAAATACTACACTTTATTTGACGAACCTTTACGACTTAAATTCCAAGTTTAATCGCTACGGGTCTCAAAGCCCGATTAACGTCCAACGTCAATTTAATTAAAGTCCAATGGGCTTTTAATTAATTTCTTTAAGGCGTGGACTTTTGGTCAACTCGGGTCAAACCCAATAACCAAAGTCCAATCCGGGAGTTACCCCCATAAGCCCATAAATCAATTTAGGCCCATTAGGCCCAATTAAACTTTAAAGGTCCATTAGTCACATTTGGGCTTTATAGAGGCGGTTTTGGGCCCAATTGGATCCAAGCCCAATAACAACATTTAAAGCCCAAATCCAATTTAAAGCCCAATTTAATTAATTACAAAAATCCAATTTCTTAATTTAATTAAACAAAGTGCATTACACAATTAATTACCCAAATCAATATTTCCAAAACACAAATTTGTACAATAATCATGCTTAATTACATCAATTAGTGTCCAACACATTTTGATCAAAAAATCAAACCCAATACATGCTTATCAAGTCTCGGCTTTGGAGGGATTTTATGTCCAATTCAAATTCAATCCAATTAAATCCAAATAAACATTAAATCAACATACCCAAATGATTTCCAACACATCCAATGATCAAAAAATCAAAAATCCAAGACTTATTAGGGCACTTAAGATTCGGCCAAGACTTCAAAATTGGGCAAAATTGTTCCAAACCAATTTTCTTGAAATTGATCCAATCAAACTTCAATTCAACATGTTTTAAGCATACTCAATCATCCAATTCATCCAAATCATGCTTAAAATCATTTTACCCAATTTTAACCCTAAATCTTTTTCATGCTCAATATTGGCTCAAGATACCATTGATGGAATTCTCTAAGGTCCAAGGATCAATTATCAAGCAATGAAAACAAGTGAATACAACAAAGGAGAATGACAGAATCATACTCACAGTGAACGGATTGGATGCTACGAAGAACAAAACTTTTTCTCCCTTCCATGGTGCTCCAAGGCTCACGGCAGTGATGTGAAAACAGTCCACTTTTTTGGCTATCCAAAATCGGTCCAAGCTCCAAGCTTCTCGAATGGTATTCCAAGCACACAGGTGGGTTTCCCTATCACCTTCATATGTCTCTTTGAGTGCTAGCTCTTCTTGATTTTTTCCACAAAAACCAAGCTTTGTTCCTATATCATTCATGCCTAAACTGCAGTGAAAAGAAGAAGAAGAATGCCCAAGGGCATGAGAGAGAGAGAGAAGAGTTGAGAGAGATGGAAAATGTGAATATTATTATTGATTTCTAAAATCAATTAACATATACCATTTTTTGATTTTCAAAAGTCAAAAGGTACAAGCCATTAAAGTTTTTCCATCTACTCACATCAATCACAAGTGACATGTTGTCAAGTCACTCAAAGTGACTAGACATCTCACATCACAATCACATCACAACACTCAAAGTGACAAGTGATTTGACGCTTGACGCGACCAATGATTTGACGCTTGATGTGACTTGCGTGCCGCACTCGATTCAAAATGCGAATGCGCTCACAAACAATCCCGAGCTCGGATTCGCTAATTCCAAATTAACGAATTTTCCGTTGCGACGTAATTAAATCTAATTAATTAAATAATCATGCCTAGCATAATTACTATTCACGTCGCTAACGAATTAATTCTAAATCAACTCGTTCGCCCGGAATTAATCTAATTTCAATTCCGCGTCGAAATCTAATTTTGTTTAATATATCAAATATATTAATTTATCGATTAATTCCAAATTAATCGTTATCTCTCTTTAAATAATATTTTATCCCAGATAAAATATCTCCGTAATTAATCCCAGATTAATTTTCTCTCTCTTCTAACTTATCCCAGATTAATTTAGAGTGCGAGCGAGTCATACGTTATCGGTGAATCTTCGGGAAGCGACCCATGAGATCCCCGGATATGTTGGCAGCAATACGGTCATCGGACTATCCGAACACGTAAGTACCTAGTACTACGTTTTACCGATTTACAAGACAAGGTTGGCTTCTAGTAAAGCGTCATGCCTACCCAATTCTCCAGAAATATCCTTACAGGAATAAGCGATCTATATCAGGCGTAGTATACGTAGTATTGTGTATGTCGATCCAGTATCAGATGATCACGTGCTTGGCCTGGGGCTGGAATTGTGTCTGCCCCGTACGAAGCACATGTCGGATGTCTGGTAACTAGTCTCTATAATCGGATATACATGACCTTGTCATAATATCCCGATAGCTGCAAGCATTTAAGAGAACCAGTCTCGTATCCTACGTGACCATCATCTCTACTATGACTGGAGTGATACTTCCTTCTTGACATCACACCCAATACACTACGATTCTCGATATACCAGAAGAGGCGTACACAGAAACCGGTTAAAGCCCTGGACGACCAAAACCAAAGTATATTGATTGCCGTAAGTATTAGCGGTGCCAAGTCTCAGGTTAAGACCAAATACACCTACCCTGATTTCGGACTTCCATGACACATAGTCATACTACCAATGGAATTCTGAGGGGGTTCTATCCAGAGTGAAGCTGTTTCCCATACCATCGGTAAAACACAACCTCCTATTACACCTGCCATGAGTATCCTATACCCAAATATATGAGAACTATGTCGTTATGCCCTCACAACGCGCACAAGTGTAATACTAGTATTTTACGTATTTATCGATGTCCAATCTCGACAATGCTCTGACTAGGGATATTTAATGATTAATCCTTCGTGGACTGATACTGTCTCATATCATTCTCAATCCAGGAACTAATCATAGGGACCTCCTATCATTTATACATCTAGGTGATCTAATCACAAATGATAAGAGAGCAATCTCCTTTGTCACATAGTTAATTTGTACAACAACACCATGATCTGTACAAATAGTGATGCTATGGGTCATAATTGTCCAACATAGAATTTTTCTTGAGTTCTTTATTGGTGGTGGCTTTGATTTTTGTAAATATTAATATGATTAATATTGAGAAAATGGATTTAAGCATGAAAAATGATTATTTTTGCATCCATATCAGATCCGGAAATTCTTAAAAAAATTTGATGAAAAATATGTTATTTAAATATATTGGGTGTGTATTGGGCATTGGAATAATTGTCGGAAATCATTTCAGAGTGAAAATACGTGAAACGGTGAAAAACGGTGTTACCGGGTAACTTTTGAGCTAACTGGGTAATGGCTTCCCAAACAGTGAATTTTTCACTGTACAGGCATCACATGAACTTCCCAAGTACTATTGGGGCTGACCTGGACAGCCTCCGTGTGTATTGGTTGGTCGGTTCGGTCGAAAATGTATTTTATGCTATTTTGTGGAAAAACGTTTTTGTAAAAGTTTCGCGATATTTTCTAAATTATTTATATCGTTATTTGATATCGAATAATATGTTTAGGTGAGATATGAATGAATTATTCATATAGGATATTGAATAATTTATTCGGTAAATTTTAAAAAAAAAATTAACTACGATTTCACTCGAATCATACTTCCGCCGCGTAAAACCCCAACAGAGAGGAACTTACTAGTTACCAAGCTTGTTTGGTTCACTTGAAAGAAACAACCACCCACTCTCAAGCTCCAATTTTCCATGATAAAGAAGAGAAAATAGGGAAATTTTCTTAGGTTGTCGAAAGAGAAGGGTGAATAGCGAAGCCTTTAAATATGGGTCATTAAAAAAATCACAATAAAATATTACATTATTTCAAAAATCCATCTTATTCACGTCATTATGTAGGGTAGCCCGAAAAATGCCCAAACTTAACCTAATTCAGCCCAAACTTTAAGAAAATTCTTAACATGAAAGTTGTAAGTCTATATCGTAGCTTTCTGAAGGTACCAAGATCACTGAAAACAGACAAGTTTGACCAAAGGTTGTTCATGGGGTTCTACTAACTGTAAAAGTACTGAAACTAAAATTTTTTCCCGAGCTTCCGGGTGGATTTCAAAGATATATAACCCACTAATAAATGATTATATGTATGACGACATATTATGCTTGCAAATTAACCGTATTGTACTGTTGGGGCAGTTGTGGAACCCCTAGGGTCGGATCGGTGCCCCGGGCAGCGGAAATGGGTCTAACCCATGAATATCAATTATGGGTGTAATTGTTAAATTATTTAATGAAATATTATATTTCATTACGAGTGTATAGGAAAAAACCGGGACTGAATCGGAGTCCGGAAGCTCTAGAACAAGAGAAAACAAAAACAGCACGCGTATCGCGTACCCGCCCACGCTACAGTGCACGTATCATTGTAGCGCACAGCACTTTACTTTTTCTTTTTTTTTATTTGTTTTCATTGTATGCTTTGTTGAAAATTTCCAGAGAGCTGATGCAATTAGGGTCTATTACCCAAATTATTTTCGGTCTTCCCTAAACACTTCAAAAATATCTAAAATTAATTTTTAATTTCAAAACCAACATTAACACATGTTATAAAATAAAAATCAAGTTTTTCAAAATATCAAATATTTTTCCAAAAACATAAAGTTATTCTAAATACGCATTTGCGTAAATTTTGAATCAAATACACAAACCATTTTAGAATCCCAATTAGAAATGTCTCATAAACAATTCTACTCCACCTAAAGGTGTTCAAGTGAATTTAGAATGGTAGTCATAGCTCGAAGCTTTAATTTAGAGTTCCAAACTCTTATTAATTGTTATATGTCCAACATGAACATCTTTGACCTAATTACAAGCATGTTGTGTTTATACTTCTAAGTATCCTAACACAATTGTATAGCTTTATTCAACATTAAGCTATGTGATCATACATCTAATACACAAATAAACATAGCTTAGGAGAATATCAAACATTACCTAGTAACCTTGATGCAAGATGTAATCTACTTCTCCTTGTTGAAATTGCTGGAGAACCTCCAAGGTGTGCAAGCTTGACTTCAAGATCCAATCTTGTTTCCAATGCTTCCAAGCTTCACTTCAAGATCCAATCTTGATTTCTCCTAGATTAAATGTTGTAGAGACCTCACAAGCTACTCTAAACACTTCTCTAACTTAGGCTAATCTCTCAAGAATTTGCTTATGCTTGTATTTGTACTTGTAATTAAAACCTTCCTAAAGCTTTCTATTTATAGCAAAACTTAGGCAATTTTTAATTAATAAAAGTTGTAATCAACTTTTAAGTGGGATTAATCTAATTTGTTCAAATATTTATAATTAGGTGTGATTAATCTCCATTGTCTCCCACTTTAATTTAATCCAATTAAATCCAGCCAAGGATTAGGAAATAGATTAGTTAAATTTTTGCCACCTAGATTTAATCCAATTAAATTAAGCCAAAACCACATATTATTGCATACTTAAAATTACCATAATATCCTCAAATGTTAGAGATAATTATGATTTTACAATTAAGCCCTTGTGTAATTATTGAATTAATCCAATTAGGTCAAAGTAAATAATCAATGTTATCTAATACACTTGATTATCTTATAATATCGAATATTATCTTTTATCAAAATTAATCGGCTACCCAAGTGCTCAACGAGTACACTTCATATTGGGACTCTCTAAGTTCAGACACGTTCATCAAATAAGCCTAGCTAATATGTACGCAATTCGGCCACCTCTGAATTCACGAAGAACACGAATGACATTTCTGAACTATACAAGTTGAGGTCATCACATATGTTTAACAATCCCTCCGCCGTAGGCTATCCGAGTTGTGCTTAGGAAACATAGAATATACCGTCAAGTTTCCAAGACACACATCTCATGTCGACATGTCCACAGTTCTTCATAACTGATGCGATCCATCCTAGGTGATCGACTTTGGCCAAAGATTTAAGAATCATGACTTTACTAACATGGATACCTAAACCCCTTATGGTACACAAACGGGCCGACAGATCCTATCTTTCTTCACACTTGATTACTGAGTGCATCAGTCCACACCCAACGAACATCTAGAGGCCAGACCTTGAAAGGTTTCTGACATACACGACATCTAAGTGTGGAGGATCTCACATAAAATCAATGTTACTGTAGGACACAGAACTTGACGACGCTGTTCTAGGCTCGCGGCCTAGTTGGGAGTACGAAATAACATGGAGTCGCCACCCGGTGTGAACCGGGACAAAGATTTAAGGCCGCACTCACCCCTCGCAAGGGAATACCTCAAACCGTTGGGTTCGAAATGGTCCATTACTTATGTCACTTATGATGATATGATTTGTGCAATAAACTAACCGAATCTATTCAACATTCATGCTCAAGGGTAATCTACGCCTAAGTCCGCATGCATAATAATAACAATGAGAACCTATATCTAAGTTCGCATACGTCAAAGTAAGTTGTCATAACGGCAAACACGCAATAACATACAATCATCACATAAGCATGCTCAATTATCTAATGCGGAAAATAAATAAGAATCTAAGCATAAATATAAATTAAAATCCCTAATGTGAAAACAACCTAAACTAAATGCATAAAGAAATAACTTTCTATCGACTAAATCATGCTTAAGATAAATGACATGCTAACAACCTAATCATGCTTCAATAACAAATAAATAACCTACGAACTACAACATGCTCAAACACAAGTTTGGATGAGACGAAATATGTGTCTCTTAAGTGGTATGTGGCGTCGTATCCCGAGTGCAGACCGCAATATCTTCCATTCGGATTCAGCTAAGGAATTTACGTCCGGGTTTCCATCCTATATACCACAAAAGGGAACACATATTCCGCTCATCCAACAATCACATCATGCCTCAAACGACTCTCATGCGATAATATTTCTAAAATAAATAAAATAAACGAAAGATAATAAATAAAAGGGCGCCCTCAGGTCTAACCTCTTTTGTCGTCTCACGAAAGGGCGTTACACGTCCGTTGGAAGGGTGAATGATCCGCAAATCTTTCGGTTCACTAACTCAACGTCTTTCCTCGCTGTTTTGCTGTTTGGGCTGCTGTTTTTTACTCCGTTTCACTGCTGTTTTGCTGCTATTTTTAGGCCACTGTTTTGGTTGTTTCAGGGACTGTTTTGGGTGTTTTTGGAGGGTAAAGGGCTGCTATTTTTAGGCGGTTTTGAGGGGGGTCTTGTGCAGTTTTTCAGTGCAGTTTAGGGTGATTTCAGGGCTATTTTATGGGTCAAATTGGCATGGAAGCTGGGCAGTGCAGTGGGCTTATTTTCGGCAGTGAAGGAAACAGTGCAGTGGGCTGTTTAGGACGTGCAGTGGAGGGCAATGCAAGGGCTGTTTGTGCGTGAGGCAGTGGGCGTGATTTGGGGGTTGCTTGATGTCAGTTTGTGCGTGAATAAGGCTCAGTTTGGTTGCTGGTTTAGGCGTGAGTGAAGGCTGTATTGGTGGTAGTTTGTGGGGTCGAGTGATGTATAGGCGTGAAGTGGGTGCCAAGTGTGGGCTGTGGCGTTGGATGCTAGGGGCGTGAGAGCCAACGTGTGGCTTATGAATTTGTGAGGCTGAAGGTTCGTGAGCAGGTTGGCAAGTGAAGTGGGCTAATTGTGGTTGAAGTAGTGGGGACGTGAACGTGGGCTGGTGAGTGGCGATTTGTGGTTGAAGCGGTAAAGCAGAATGTCGGCTGGTGAGTGGCGATTTGTGGTTGAATTGAGGGGCAGGTCTGATTTGCGAAGCTGAGGAGAGATCTGGTTATGGTTGCGGCTATGAGGTTTATTTCTTTGTGTTTTTCGTGAGAATCAGCCAGCCAGCGTTTGGTAAGGGGGTGAATGGTTCTTTTTATAGGCTAGGGGATGGGTTTACCTTGTTGGAGAATGAATATGATTTGTGTGTTAATTGAGAGATATCTTTTAATTAAAATGTGATAGGGAAATCTTATAATTTGGGGAAGTGATTTATGTATTTTAGGAAAGAGATTTAATTTTAATTTAGGAAGGTGATTTAATTGTGACATGTGTTTTAATTTGTTTAATTTGTTTTAAGTTGTTTTTTTAATTTGTGACATGTTTTTTAAATTTTTTAATTATTTAATTTGTGAGATGTGTTTTAAATATTTTAATTATTTTTGGATGTGATTTAATGGGTTTGGTGTGTTTTAAAACAGAGGTCCAACAAGCGAACCCGAAGTGAAACAAGCGAGTTAAATCTGACAAAATGTTAATTTCCAACTTTACCCTTCCAACGTCCGTTTCCCGCGGCTTTCACAACTAAAGAGGTAGTGTCTCCATACGAGACTCATCATTGGGCTAATATGCAAAAATGCAATGCCTACAGTCGCCCCCACTTTGATGGGACTTGTGCAGTGTGTGACAATGACAATCCTGTCAAAGTACGTGCAATGCATTTTTACTTACCTGGCTCGCCAGCTGCCATATGGTCCGCCTGTTGTGTTGAGTTGATATGATGTTGAGGTGCTTCGACCCTGGTCCATTCCCGAACCGTTGTTGTGATGTGGTCCATTCCCGAACCGTTGATGTGATGAGGTCCATTCCCGAACCGTCACAGTGATGTGGTCCATTCCCGAACCGTGGATGTGATGTGGTCTATCCCGAACCATTGATGTGATGAGGTCCATTCCCGAACCGTCACCGTGATGTGGTCCATCCCGAACCGTGCTCCATTCCCGGAGCGTTACTGTGATGTGGTCCATTCCCGAAACGTTGATGTGATGTGGTCCATTCCCGAACCGTGCTCCATTCCCGGAGTTCCATTCCCGGCGTGCCATTATCGGCGTGTCCATTCCTGGACTGTTCTTGTGAAGTGGTCCATTCCCGAACCACTCTTCATTCTCGGAGTGCCATTCTCGGCGTGTCCATTCCCGGACTGTATCTTCGTTCTCGGAGTGCCATTCCCGGCGTGCTATTCTCGGCGTGTCCATTCCCGGACTATTCTTGTGAGGTGGTCCATTCCCGAACCGTATCTCCATTCTCGGAGTGCCATTCCCGGCGTGTCATTCTCGGCGTGTCCATTCCCGGACTATATCTCCATTCTCGGAGTGCCATTCCCGGCAAAACTGATCTGATGTGATGTGGTGAGGTGTCGCGACCTCGAGGTTCATCCCTGCAAGATGTTGCGATCTCTAACAATCACTACCGAACTAAACTGATATAATGGTGAGACGCTTCGACCCCTGGGCTTTGTTCCCGAACCATCTGTGGGCTTTGTTCCCGAGTTGTGTAGAGAGTGGGCTTTGTTCCCTGGGCTTTGTTCCCGTTGTGTTGAATGTGATGGCGAGGTGCCTCGACCTCTGGGATTTGTTCCCGAACCATCTGTGGGCTTTGTTCCATGGGCTTTGTTCCCGAACTGAATGTGATGGCGAGGTGCCTCGACCTCTGGGCTTTGTTCCCGAACCACATGTGGGCTTTGTTCCCGAACTGATTTGATGATGTGTCATTCCTGGCGTACTAAACCCCGTACCTAGGGCGTCACAGTGGTGCCATTCTCGGCGTGCTAACCCCGTACATAGGGTGTCGTAGTTGTGCCATTATTGGCGTGCTAACCCCGTACCTAGGGCGTCGCGGTTGTCTGATTGCTAACCCCGTACCTATGGTGTCGCGGTGACGTCTCTGTACCTAGAGAGCCACAAATGTCTGAGTGCTAACCCCGTACCTAAGGTGTCGCAGTAGTCTGAATAGTCCACATGTCGTACCTGGCGTGCTAACCCCGTACATAGGGTGTCGCAGTGGTCTGAATGCCGTACCTGGCTGATCTGATATCTCCATACCCAGAGTGCCGTTCCTGGAAAACTGATCTGATGTCTCCATACCCAGAGTGCCGTACTTGGCTGATCTGATATCTCCATACCCGGAGTTCCGTACCTGGCAAACTGATCTGATGTCTACATACCCGGAGTGCCGTACCTGGCAAACTGATCTGATGTCTCCATACCCGGAGTGCCGTACCTGGAAAATCTGATATTGAGCCAATGTGGGCCTCGCCCCTAGAATGCCATACCCGGAAATGCTGATACTGATGCTAATGTGGGCCTCGCCCCCAGAATGTCATACCCGACAGAAACTGATCTTATGTAATGTGGGACTCGCCCCCAGAATGCCATACCCCGAAAACTGATACTGAACCAATATGAGCCTCGCCCCTAGAATGCCATACCCGGCAATGCTGATACTGATGCTAATGTGGGCCTCGCCCCCAGAATGCCATACCCGGCAGAAAGTGATCTGATGTAATGTGGGCCTCGCCCCCAAAATGTCATACCTGGCAAACTGATACTGAACCAATGTGGGCCTCGCCCCCAGAATGCCATACCCGGCAATGCTGATACTGATGCAAATGTGGGCCTCGCCCCTAGACTGATGCTGATGTGGGCCTCGCCCCCATACTGATGCTGATGTGGGCCTCGCCCCCAAAATGATACTGATGTGGGCCTCGGCCCTGGGATTCATCCCATGGATTCATTCCAAATTCAGACGACGTGTACCTCGGCCTGGGATTCATTCCCTGGATTCATTCCAAATTCTGACGACGTGGACCTCGGCCCTAGGATTCATTCCCTGGATTCATTCCAAATTCTGACGAAGTGGGCCTCAGCCCTGGGATTCATTCCCGGATTCACTCCAAATTCTGACGACGTGGGCCTCGACCCTGGGATTCATTCCCTTAGGATTCATTCCTGAAACTCTGACGATGTGGGCCTCGACCCTGGGATTCATTCCCCAAACTGCTGATAGTGTGGGCCTCGGCCTTGGGATTCATTCCCGAAACTGCTGATAAAGTGGGCCTCGACCCTGGGATTCATTCCAAAACAAACACAAAAAAGAATGCAAAATATGTTACATATATGCATGCATGCATGAATGAATTTCCTATTCCGTTGGGTTAGGTCTTCCGCCAGTTCTCCAAGTGATTTCTCAGTCTTCTCTCTAGTCTCATGGCTCAATTTCTTGTTATTCTTCTTATTCACGGGGTGGTAGACTGGTCGGTCCCAGTCTTGGTTTAGCTTTCTGCTCTCCGCTATTTGTACTTGGTCAAGATGAACCACATGGCGGGGCCTTCCATATCATCATGTTATATCAAATGCTATGAAATAGTCCCAATAGCTACACATATCATCGTCCTCAAAGAATGCCCAGTATTGAAACTAGACAACCTTCAAAACATTCAATGCAACTCAAATCCAAGTCTTTGAATAATGATCTAAGTAAGACTCAAAGTGTGTGTGTGCAAAGGTTCCTTCGCAGATTCCTCCCCAAGTAAGCCAACTCAATGATTTCGTCAAAAAATTGGGATCGATGGGTCAAACCAACCTAGATGTCTCAATTATGTCTGCAGTTGCTTTTCTGTGCTCAATGTGGTATGATTTTCTTTCTCTTTTGTCTCATTCTTTTTCTTTTCTCTTTTCATTTTGAACTTCTTTTTTTTCTTTTCTCTTTTTTTTCATTCTTTCTCTTTTTTCAACACACCTACCCTTTAAGGTAGCATTTCTCCTCACGGTGGTCCTAATACTCGCCCATGGGTAGCTTCACGCTTATCGGTTATAGGCGGTTCAATTATCGCTCATGGATTCATTCCAAATTCAGACGACGTGGGCCTCGGCCCTGGGATTCATTCCCTGGATTCATTCCAAATTCTGACGACGTGGACCTCGGCCCTAGGATTCATTCCCTGGATTCATTCCAAATTCTGACGACGTGGGCCTCAGCCCTGGGATTCATTCCCTGGATTCACTCCAAATTCTGACGACGTGGGCCTCGACCCTGGGATTCATTCCCTTAGGATTCATTCCTGAAACTCTGACGATGTGGGCCTCGACCCTGGGATTCATTCCCCAAACTGCTGATAGTGTGGGCCTCGGCCTTGGGATTCATTCCCGAAACTGCTGATAAAGTGGGCCTCGAACCTGGGATTCATTCCAAAACTCTGACGATGTGGGCCTCGACCCTGGGATTCATTCTTGAAACTGATGATAATATGGGCCTCGACCTTGGGATTCATTCCCGATGCTGCTGATAATGTGGCCTCGACCCTGAGTTGATACTGATGTGGGCCTCACCCTAAACTGATATTGATGTGGGCCTCGCCCCCAGACTGAAACTGATGTGGGCCTTGCCCCAAAACTGATACTGACGTGGGCCTCGCCCCAAGCTGATACTGATATGGCCTCAACCCCGGGACTCATCCCCAAACGAATACTGATATGGGCCTCGACCCCAAACTGAAACTGATGTGGGCCTCGCCCCCATATAGACACTGATGTGGGCCTCGCCCCCAGACTGATACTGACGTGGGCCTCGCCCCAAAACTGATACTGATATTGGCCTCAACCCTGGGACTCATCCTCAAAACTATTATTCATATTGCTGATTCTGGGTGGCTTGTCTTTGCCGCTTTCTCTTTTTCTTCTTTGAAACCTGTGAATACAAAACAAAACAAACACAAAAAAGAATGCAAAATATGTTACATATATGCATGCATGCATGAATGAATTTCCTATTCCGTTGGGTTAGGTCTTCCGCCAGTTCTCCAAGTGATTTCTCAGTCTTCTCTCTGGTCTCATGGCTCAATTTCTTGTTATTCTTCTTATTCACGGGGTGGTAGACTGGTCGCTCCCAGTCTTGGTTTAGCTTTCTGCTCTCCGCTATTTGTACTTGGTCAAGATGAACCACATGGCGGGGCCTTCCATATCATCATGCTATATCACATGCTATGAAATAGTCCCAATAGCTACACATATCATCGTCCTCAAAGAATGCCCAGTATTGAAACTAGACAACCTTCAAAACATTCAATGCAACTCAAATCCAAGTCTTTGAATAACTGATCTAAGTCAGACTCAAAGTGTGTGTGTGCAAAGGTTCCTTCGCAGATTCCTCCCCAGTAAGCCAACTCAATGATTCGTCAAAAAATTGGGATCGATGGGTCAAACCAACCTAGATGTCTCAATTATGTCTGCAGTTGCTTTTCTGTGCTCAATGTGGTATGATTTTCTTTCTCTTTTGTCCCATTCTTTTTCTTTTCTCTTTTCATTTTGAACTTCTTTTTTTTCTTTTCTCTTTTTTTTCATTCTTTCTCTTTTTTCAACACACCTACCCTTTAAGGTAGCATTTCTCCTCATGGTGGTCCTAATACTCGCCCATGGGTAGCTTCACGCTTATCGGTTATAGCGGTTCAATTATCGCTCATGGATTCATTCCAAATTCAGACGACGTGGGCCTCGGCCCTGGGATTCATTCCCTGGATTCATTCCAAATTCTGACGATGTGGACCTCGGCCCTAGGATTCATTCCCTGGATTCATTCCAAATTCTGACGACGTGGGCCTCAGCCCTGGGATTCATTCCCTGGATTCACTCCAAATTCTGACGACGTGGGCCTCGACCCTGGGATTCATTCCCTTAGGATCATTCCTGAAACTTTGACGATGTGGGCCTCGACCCTGGGATTCATTCCCCAAACTGCTGATAGTGGGGCTCGGCCTTGGGATTCATTCCCGAAACTGCTGATAAAGTGGGCCTCGAACCTGGGATTCATTCCAAAACTCTGACGATGTGGGCCTCAACCTGGGATTCATTCTTGAAACTGATGATAATATGGGCCTCGACCTTGGGATTCATTCCCGATGCTGCTGATAATGTGGGCCTCGACCCTAAGTTGATACTGATGTGGGCCTCACCCTAAACTGATATTGATGTGGGCCTCGCCCCCAGACTGAAACTGATGTGGGCCTTGCCCCAAAACTGATACTGACGTGGCCCTCGCCCCCAAAACTGATGTGGGCCTCGCACCAAGCTGATACTGATATGGGCCTCAACCCCGGGACTCATCCCCAAACGAATAATGATATGGGTCTCGACCCCAAACTGAAACTGATGTGGCCTCGCCCCCATATAGACACTGATGTGGGCCTCGCCCCCAGACTGATACTGACGTGGGCCTCGCCCCAAAACTGATACTGATATGGGCCTCAACCCTGGGACTCATCCCAAAACTATTATTCATATATTGCTGATTCTGGTTGGCTTGTCTTTGCCGCTTTCTCTTTTTCTTCTTTGAAACCTGTGAATACAAAACAAAACAAACACAAAAAAGAATGCAAAATATGTTACATATATGCATGCATGCATGAATGAATTTCCTATTCCGTTGGGTTAGGTCTTCCGCCAGTCTCCAAGTGATTTCTCAATCTTCTCTCTGGTCTCATGGCTCAATTTCTTGTTATTCTTCTTATTCACGGGGGGGTGGTAGACTGGTCGTTCCCAGTCTTGGTTTAGCTTTCTGTTCTCCGCTATTTGTACTTGGTCAAGATGAACCACATGGCGGGGCCTTCCATATCATCATGCTATATCACATGCTATGAAATAGTCCCAATAGCTACACATATCATCGTCCTCAAAGAATGCCCAGTATTGAAACTAGACAACCTTCAAAACATTCAATGCAACTCAAATCCAAGTCTTGAATAACTGATCTAAGTCAGACTCAAAGTGTGTGTGTGCAAAGGTTCCTTCGCAGATTCCTCCCCAAGTAAGCCAACTCAATGATTTCATCAAAAAATTGGGATCGAGGGTCAAACCAACCTAGATGTCTCAATTATGTCTGCAGTTGCTTTTCTGTGCTCAATGTGGTATGATTTTCTTTCTTTTTGTCTCATTCTTTTTCTTTTCTCTTTTCATTTGAACTTCTTTTTTTTCTTTTCTTTTTTTTTTCGTTCTTCTCTTTTTTCAACACACCTACCCTTTAAGGTAGCATTTCTCCTCATGGTGGTCCTAATACTCGCCCATGGGTAGCTTCACGCTTATCGGTTATAGGCGGTTCAATTATTTTTTTAGAGACTTTTCTTTTATTTTCAACCATACCACACATCATAACACAAGCAAATCAGGATAGACATTTAGGCGAACGGTCATTCACCGACCTATAATTTCTTCAACTAGTCACATTGCCAATTACTCAGGTTTTCACCGCTAAGAACCTATAGTTAAGTGCTTACGAGTCTAACATAGATCAATCACTCAAAGTATCAGATAAAAGCACATCAATGGTTTATCGTTTCTAAGATTTCATCCTAAAGCAAACAATTTCATCATCGGACTTATGCCTAACTATCTAGGACTAAAAAAACAAACAAATTTTTTTTTCTTTTTTTTTTTGGGCCCACCATGGTCTTTCTATTCTTGCCGTAAAGTTCTCTGTTCCTCGGTTTCCTTTCCTCGATATCTATATTTGTTAACTCTTCTTTGACAAGCCCATCTTTTTCTAACCCAACAGATATCTATGATGGCTTTAAGACACAGAGGGTAACATGATGTGTGAATGCATGAGATGCATGAGATGTGTGCGATGTATGGAATATATAAGTCATAAGAATTTTACACTAGTTGGCCCATCAGCATTTTAGAAACTTTTGGCCTGATTGCCATAAAACACAGATTCGTCCCAGTTTAAATGGCCCAACAAGCTCATACTTCATGAAAACAAGTCCAACTGAATCCCAATGACAATGGTCCAAAACATAAACATAAAGGAATAATTTCTACTAGTTCGACGACTAAGGTTCACACGTGGGTTTACGGGAGTGCGGACAAAGGCTCTCGCTGACGAAGGATTGCCCACAACTAGGACTCCCCACTCAAGGGTTCAAGCGACCAAGTGAGCGCACCTTTTTTATACCTTAAGGTACGTGCCAACGAGTTATGGTGTGTGACTGACTGTCCAATGGATTTCCCGTTGTAGATTCCCCAGAGGGAGGGTGGAGCGAGGCTCTTTTAAGTACCCAAGCCCCTTAGGCTCTTATCGCTTGGTGTCAGGAATAAACAACGAGTCCTCCAGATTAGTCCATCACAACGAGCTACAGATAATGATTATCTAGGTGCTTTCACAGCTTTTCCCCGAAGGGTAGTGAATGAAGGAAAACACCAAGTCATCACCTAGCTTTAACAGTGCTTTTGGTTAAAACCCCTTCAACCCACTATAGAAACGGTCAACTAAAGCGCAAATCATACACATCACAAGACATGATTTCGAGGCCAATTCTCTAAATCCCCAGTGGAGTCGCCAGACTGTAGGACACAGAACTTGACGATGCTGTTCTAGGCTCGCGGCCTAGTTGGGAGTACGAAATAACATGGAGTCGCCACCCGGTGTGAACCGGGACAAAGATTTAAGGCCGCACTCACCCCTCGGAAGGGAAGACCTCAAACCGTTGGGTTCGGAATGGTCCCTTACTTATGTCACTTATGATGATATGATTTGTGCAATAAACTAACCGAATCTATTCAACATTCATGCTCAAGGGTAATCTACGCCTAAGTCCGCATGCATAATAATAACAATGAGAACCTATATCTAAGTTCGCATACGTCAAAGTAAGTTGTCATAACGGCAAACACGCAATAACATACAATCATCACATAAGCATGCTCAATTATCTAATGCGGAAAAAATAATAAGAATCTAAGAATAATATAAATTAAATCCCTAATGTGAAAACGACACAATCATGCATAAAGAAATAACTTTCTATCGACTAAATCATGCTTAAGATAAATGACATGCTAACAACCTAATCATGCTTCAATAACAAATAAATAACCTACGAACTACAACATGCTCAAACACAAGTTTGGATGAGATGAAATATGTGTCTCTTAAGTGGTACGTGGCGCCGTATCCCAAGTGCAGACCGCAATATTATCCATTCAGATTCGGCTACGGAATTTACATCCGGGTTTCCATCCTATATATACCACAAAAGGGAACACATATTCGCTCATCCAACAATCACATCATGCCTCAAACGACTCTCATGCGATAATATTTCTAAAATAAATAAAATACGAAAGATAATAAATAAAAGGGCGCCCTCAGGTCTAACCTATTTTGTCGTCTCACGAAAGGGCGTTACACGTCCGTTGGAAGGGTGAATGATCCGCAAATCTTTCGGTTCACTAACTCAACATCTTTCCTCGTTGTTTTGCTGTTCGGGCTGCTGTTTTTACTCCGTTTCACTGTTGTTTTGCTGCTATTTTTAGGCCACTGTTTTGGTTGTTTCCGGGACTGTTTTGGGTGTTTTTGGAGGGTAAAGGGCTGCTATTTTTAGGCGGTTTTGAGGGGGGTCTTGTGCAGTTTTTAGTGCAGTTTTAGGGTGATTTCAGGGCTGGTTTATGGGTCAAATTGGAATGGAAGCTGGGCAGTGCAGTGGGCTTATTTTCGGCAGTGAAGGAAACAGTGCAGTGGGCTGTTTGGGACGTGCAGTGGAGGGCAATGCAAGGGCTGTTTGTGCGTGAGGCAGTGGGCGTGATTTGAGGGTGTTTGATGTCAGTTTGTGCGTGAATAAGGCTCAGTTTGGTTACTGGTTTAGGCGTGAGTGAAGGCTGTATTGGTGGTAGTTTGTGGGGTCAATTGATGTATAGGCGTGAAGTGGGTGCCAAGTGTGGGTTGTGGCGTTAGATGCTAGGGCGTGAGAGCCAACGTGTGGCTTATGAATTTGTGAGGCTGAAGGTTCGTGAGCAGGTTGGCAAGTGAAGTGGGCTAATTGTGGTTGAAGTAGTGGGGACGTGAACGTGGGCTGGTGAGTGGCGATTTTTGGTTGAAGCGATAAGGCATAATATGGGCTGGTGAGTGGCGATTTGTGGTTGAATTGAGGGGCAGGTCTGATTTGCGAAGCTGAGGAGAGATCTGGCTATGGGTGCGGCTATGGGGTTTATTTCTTTGTGTTTTTCGTGAGAATCAGCCAGCCAGCGTTTGGTAGGGTGAATGGTTCTTTTATAGGCAAGGGAATGGGTTTACCTTGTTGGAGAAGGAATATGATTTGTGTGTTAATTGGGGAGATATCTTTTAATTAAAATGTGATAGGGAAAATCTTATAATTTGGGGAAGTGATTTATGTATTTTAGGAAAGAGATTTAATTTTAATTTAGGAAGGTGATTTAATTTGTGACATGTGTTTTAATTTAATTTAAGTTGTTTTAATTTAATTTGTGAGATGTATTTTAAATATTTTAATTATTTAATTTGTAAGATGTGTTTTAAATATTTTAATTATTTTTGGATGTGATTTAAGGGTTTGGTGTGTTTTAAAACAGAGTCCAACAAGCGAACCCGAAACGAAACAAGCGAGTTAAATCTGACAAAATGCTAATTTCCAACTTTACCCTTCCAACGTCCGTTTCCCGCGGCTTTCACAACTAAAGAGGTAGTGTCTCCATACGAGACTCATCATCTAGCTAATATGCAAAAAATGCAATGCCTACAGTTATCCTATAGTCAAAGGATTACATATGATACTCGACTCGAGGAGATTCTATTTGATGGTGGTGTGTACTTCCAACTATTAGGAATCACCTATGAGTCATTCAGTATTCGCTTCAACGAATACCCACATGTCTATACGAGTTTCCAAAACTCATGGTACATCACGTTCAACCATTGGAACTCCAATTCCAATATACGACATGTGCTAGTCTTCTAGGTTATAGGAATTCGACCGTATTCCAAAACCAACGACTAGGAATATTTACTTTAAGAATAGTTTACACCTAGTGTCAAAACTATTCTAAGGTCAATGTCATTCTTACAATATCTATACATCAATCTAATACGCATAATGACAATACCATTAATGAGGGTATGAAATGAAAAATGTAGTTATTTTATTAATAAATAAAAAATATACAAATCGGATTGGCAGTCTAAGCACCAACTCCATCAAACTCCCACTTGCTTAGTGCCAATCTGGATGGTACCGTAGTTCCATCTCCTCCACATGTTTATCGAATAACTTAGGAGGTAAGGCCTTTGTAAGCGGGTCTGCTATGTTGTCTTGTCCTTGAACCTTCAAGACCACTATGTCTTTTTGCTCAATAATCTCTCTAATTACGCGGTATTTCCTTTTCACGTGTTTAGACGTGGAATGCGCCCTCGGCTCCTTAGCCTGCGCGATGGCTCCGTGATTATCACAGTACAATTGGATCGAATCCGCAATACTAGGAACAATGCCAAGTTCTGTGATAAAGTTTCTAATCCAAATAGCTTCTTTAGCAGCTTCTGAAGCCGCTATAAATTACGCCTCAGTGGTGGAATCAGTCGTTGAGCCTTGCTTTGATCAACGCCAACTAATTGCACCACCGTTAAGGGTAAATATGTATCATGATGTAGATTTTCTATCATCTGGATCTCCCTGGAAGTCGGAATCTGTATAACCCTTAACTTGTAGCTCATTTTCTCCATATATCAGAAACTTATCTTTGGTGCCTTTAAAATATTTTAGGATATGTTTCAAGGCTATCCAATGATCATTACCTAGATCAGATTGATATCGACTGGTCACACTGACGCCGAAACTGATGTCAGATCTAGTACATAACATAACATACATTATGCTTCCAATACAAGAAGCATATGGCAAGTTAGACATTCTAACTCTCTCTTCATCAGTTTGAGGTGCCATTTTCTTCGAAAGATGTATGTCGTATCGGAAATGTACATTTGCTCCCTTACAGTTGGTAAAACTGTATCTTTCTAACATCTTGTCTATGTATGTCGATTGTGACAACCCTATAAGCCTCCTAACTCTATCTCGGTAGAGCCTTATACCTAGTATAAGAAAGAAGTTTCACCCATATCTTTCATGGAGAAGTTCGTGCAAAGGTAGGCTTTCACACTTGCATCATCCCTATATCATTTCCAATGATATAGATGTCATCTACATACAAGATTAAGAAAACTATCATGCTCCCACTAACTTTCTTATAAATACATGGTTCTTTCTCGTTTTTTATGAATCCAAATAATCTAATTATCTCATGAAAACAACGATTCCAGCTTTGGGATGCCCGTTTGAGTCCATAAATAGACTTTTGGAGCTTACAAACCAAGTTGGAAGTCACACTGGATACGAAACCCTCTGGTTGTTCCATATAGATATCCTCCTCAATGAATCCATTTAGGAAAGCGGTTTTCAAATCCATCTGCCATATCTCATAGTCGTGATATACAGCAATGGCTAAGAGAATCCTAATGGATTTTAGCATGACTACTGGTGAAAAAGTTTCCTCATAGTCAATCTCAGGCCATTGAGTGTAACCTTTTACTACCAGTCGGGCCTTAAAGGTTTCCACCTTTCCTTCGGGCCCTCGCTTCCTTTTGTAAACACATTTACAACCAATAGGTTTAACTCCTTCAGGAAGTTCAACTAAGTCCCAGACTTGATTGGCATGCATTGAATCCATTTCGGATTTCATGGCTTTTTGCCATTTTTCCGAATCGATATCTAATATCGCTTCCTTATACGTAGTCGAATTTGTTTTCTCCAAGAGGATAACATCAAGGCTCACATCAGATGTTAAAAATAGTCTCTCAGGAGGCCTTGATATTCTATTCAACTTACGTAGAACTGTGTTGTAGATCATTCACCTAGTTGGATCTCTGGTTTATTTCAGGTTCTTTAATGTTGGGATCAAACTCATCAAGTTTAATCTCTCTACAATTCCCACTTTCTCTCAAAAATTACTTTTCAAGAAAAGTTGCAAAGCGAACAACAAATACATTTCGTTGTTCAGAATCATAGAATTGATATCCCATGGAATTATCTGGATATCCAACGAACCTACATTTATTACTCTATGGGTGCTAGTTTATCCCGCTGCGTAATTCGAACGGTAAGAAGGACAACCCCAAATCTTTAAATGCTTAAGACTTGGATTTCTTATCGAACCATATCTGATAGGGGGTCGTAGAAACAGCTTTCGATGGAACCTTATTAAGTATGTAGGCAACAATTTGTAAGGCGTAATCCCAAAGGTAATAAGGAAGATCTGTATAGCTCATCATAGATCGCACCATATCCAATAAAGTATGATTTCTACGATCAGACACTAAATTGTGTTGAGGTGTTCCTGGTGGGCTATATTGAGCGAGAATTCCATTATCCCTTAAATAATTTCTGAATTCTTCACTCATGTATTCACCGCCTCGATCTGATCAAAGGCATTTGATGAATTTACTAGTTTGTTTTCTAACCTCGTTTCGAAATATTTTGAACTTGTCAAATGTTTCTGACTTATGTTTCATCAGATAGACATATCCATATCTAGACTTCATCTGTGAAAGTCACAAAGTATGTGGACCATCATGAGTGGCATGATTTAATGGACCACACACATCGCTGTGTATTAGCTCCAGTAATTCTCCAACACGGTGTCCAACACCTTGAAATGGGGCCTTTGTCATCTTTCCTTGAATACATGACTCAAAAATCGGATAAGGATCTAAGGTAAGATTTTCAATCAAACCATCCTTTACAAATTTGGATAGACGTCTAACACCTATGTGGCTCAATCTCATTTGCCATAATTCAGTATTATTTAATTTAGACTTCCTATTTGTATTTTCCTCTACATTAAAGACATCTTTACATGTTTCCAAACATAGTGACCGTTTGATAAAGAACATTCACATTTCAATATTTTTTCTTTATCATACAAACATAAAGTTTCATCCTTAATGTTTATTTATATCCCTCTTTATCTAATATTAGTAGTGATATTATTTATCTGATAAGTGAGGGAACATAATAACAGTCATGCAAATCTAATTTACATTCATTTGAGAGATCTAGAACAACAGTTCATATGGCCTTGACATCCAATGTCTCGCCATTGCCAACTCTAAGCTGGATCTCCCATTTATTCAGCCTTATTTTAACCCTCATTTCCTGCAGGGAATTGTAAATATGAGTAGGACTGCCAGTGTCTAACACTCATCCACTATTTGCATCTAAGACTAATGAGATGTCAATAATTGGAAAAATACAAAGCGTACCTAAGGGTCATGCTTTAAGCTCTGGACAGTCATTCTTCCAGTGTCCAGACTTCTTGCATTATAGACATTGATCACGAGCTACTTTCGGTTTTGCGCCTTTGCGCTTCTTGGAGTTTTTCTTTGATATCTTCTTCTTCCCCATCTTGATTTTCTTTGACTTCCCATAAGTCTTTGAAGAGCCAGCTCCACCATGGAGATACAGTATGGGGTTGCCTTTCTTCAAATCTTGCTCCGCCGTGTGTAGCATGTTAAGAAGTTCTTCGTATGTGGCTTGCATCGAATGCATATGGAAATTTAATACAAAGCCAGCATAAGAACCATATAAAGAAGACAGAATCAAATTACGGCCCAGCCGTTCATCAAACACAATACCTTGTCGTTCCAGATATCGAATCCGGTCGATCATGTTCAAAACATGAGTGTTGATAGCTCCTCCCTCCTTGAGTTCAGCACGGAATAATTCCTTAGACCTTCGATAAAGTTCCATCTCTTGATTTTCCTCGAACAACTCCTTGAGTATTCGCATGATGCTCCAAGCATCTGGTACTTCAATGTACTGTCTCAGCAAATCTGGAACCATCGATCCTAAGATGTAGGATTTCACCTTCAGGTTATCATCCTTCCATCTATTAAAAGTTTCCTGCTCTTCTGGAGTGGAGTCAGGATGGATATCAACAAGAAGTGGATTGATCGTGACATAAGTCAACTTTTCATACTCCAAGACAAGGCATATGTTCATTTCCCATTCGAAATAGTTTTCGGCTCATTTTAGCTTATAGGAATCCAAAAGTTTCATCAATGGATTAACGACAGCCATCTACAAGACAACATTTTTGAGTAGTAGCAGAATAATTTTCATTTCAAAAGTGATAACACTAATTGATTATGGAATTTTAAAACTATTAGTGCCATCCCACTACTTTACGTAATTTCGTAATCTCCCTTAACGGAAAAATAGAAATTTTACTATCAAAATTTCATAGCAGGAATTGGATCCCATTAAATTTACTCCAGCCTCACACTAATGACGATATTGGCCTTTGTAAACTCATTAACTAGACCTCCAAGGTCAATCACTTTATGTGACTCCTGGTTTGGTCCTGAACCGTTTCGTATCCTCACACTAATGACGATATTGGATTAAGACGTGTTCTAGGTGTATACTTGTCAATGTGCACTAATGAGCTTCGTATGTATACCCTCACACTAATGATGATATTGAGCGACTACGTTAACTCATCACGCTACATCTAATGTTTTACCGGAGCGACCTAAGTTCCGAGTACTTATACCCTCACATTAATGACGATATTGGATATAAGTAGTAAGAACCCATTCATATCTGTATTGACAAGACGGACCATCAAATAATGCTCCAACATTATTAATACTATTACTTAAAAGTAATCACCTAATCACGATAGATTTATGATAATCAAGTCACTGACACTATTAAGTCAAAGTTTTAATTTAAAACATGCAATACATATCCAATATGTCTTATGCATAATTAAATTAAAATTACTATGGCATAGATTCAAAATACGTGTTTTGTGGTTAAGCCTTTACTACTGATACCATTCTGTTGGGGCAGTTGTGGAATCCCTAGGGTCAGATTGGTGCCCCGGACAGCGGAAATGGGTCTCACCCATGGATATAAATTATGGGTGTAATTTTAAATTATTTAATGAAATAATATATTCCATTACGAGTGTATAAGAAAAAATCGGGACTGAATCAGAGTCCGGAAGCTCCAGAACGAGAGAAAACAAAATCGACGTGCGTATCGCGTACCCGCGCGCTACAGTGACGCTCGCACTGTACGCGCTACAGTGCACGTGTCACTGTAGCACACAACACTTTACTTTTTTTTTTTTATTTGTTTTCATTGTATGCTATATTTTTCAAATTAATTTCAAAACCAACATTAACACATATTATAGAATAAAAATCAAGTTTTTCAAAATATCAAATATTTTTCCAAAAACATAAATTTATTATAAATACGCATTTGCGTAAATTTTGAATCCAATACACAAACCATTTTAAAATCCCAATTAGAAATGTCTCATGGACAATTCTAGTCTACCTAAAGGTGGTCAAGTGAATTTAGAATGGTAGCCATAGCTCTAAGCTTTAATTTAGAGTTACAAACTCTTATTAATTGTTCCATGTCAAACATGAAAATCTTTGACCTAATTACAAGCATGTTGTGTTTATACTTCTAAAGTATCCTAACACAATTGATTAGCCTTATTCAACATTAAGATATGTGATCATGCATCTAATACACAAATAAACATAGCTTATGAGAAGATCAAACATTACCTAGTAAGCTTGATGTAAGATCTAATCTACTTCTCCTTGTTGAAATTGTTGGAGAACCTCCAAGGTGTGCAAGCTTGACTTCAAGATCCAATCTTGTTTCCAATGCTTCCAAGCTTCACTTCAAGATCCAATCTTGATTTCTCCTAGATGAAATGTTGTAGAGACCTCACAAGCTACTCTAAACATTTCTCTAACTTAGGCTAATCTCTCAATAATTTGCTTATGCTTGTATTTGTACTTGTAATTAAAACTTTTCTAAGGCTTGCTATTTATAGCAAAACTTAGACAATTTTTAATTAATAAAAGTTGTAATCAACTTTTAAGTGGGATTAATCCAATTTGTCCAAATATGTATAATTAGGTGTGACTAATCTTCATTGTCTCCCACTTTAATTTAATCCAATTAAATCAAGCTAATGATTAGGAAATGAATTAGTTAAATGTTTGCCACCTTGATTTAATCCAATTAAATCAAGCCAAAACCACATATTATTAAATAATTACAATTACCATAATATCCTCAAATGGTATAGATAATTATGATTTTATAATTAAGCCATTGTGTAATTATTGAATTAATCCAATTAATCCAATTAGGTCAAAGTAAATAATCAATGTTATCCAATAATACTTGATTATCTTATAATATCAAATATTATCTTTTATCAAAATTAATCGGTTATCCAAGTGCTCAACGAGTACACTTCATATTGGGACTCTCTAAGTTCAGACACGTTCGTCATATAAGCCTAGCTAATATGTACGCAACTCGGCCACCTCCGAATTCGCGAAGAACACGAATGACCTTTCTGAACTATACAAGTCGAGGTCATCACATATGTTTAACAATCCCTCCGTCGTAGGCTATCCGAGTTGTGTTTAGGAAACATAGAATATACCGTCGAGTTTCCAAGACGCACATCTCATGTCGACATGTCTACGATTCTTCATAACTGATGTGATCCACCATATGTGATCGATTTTGGCCAAAGATTTAAGAATCGTGACTTTACTAACATGGATACATAAACCTCTTATGGTACACATACAGGCCGATAGATCCTATCTTGCTTCGCACTTGATTACTGAGTGCATCGGTCCACACCCAACGAACATCTAGAGATCAGACCATGAAAGATTTCTGACATATATGACATCTAAGTGTGAAGGATCTCACACAAAATCAATGCTATCCTATAGTCAAAGGATTACATATGCTACTCGACTCGAGGAGATTCCTATTGACGGTGGTGTGTACTTCCGACTATTAGGAATCTTCTATGAGTCATTCAATATTCGCTTCAACGAATACCCACATGTCTATACGAGTTTCCAAAACTCATGGTACATCGCGTGAAACCATTGGAACTCCAATTCCAATATACGACATGTGCTAGTCTTCCAGGTTATAGGAATTCGACCGTATTCCAAAACCAACGACTATGAATATTTACTTTAAGAATAATTTACACATAGTGTCAAAACTTTTCTAAGGTCGATGTCATTCTTAGCATCTCTATACATCAATCTAATACGCATAATGACAATACCATTAATGAAGTATGAAATGAAAAATGTAGTTATTTTATTAATAAATAATAAAATATACAAATCATATTGGCACTCTAAGCACCAACTCCATCATGTACATGTCATAAATAATCGGGGTGTTACAAAAATCTTTTACCTTTAAGTTGGAAAAAGTTAGAAATATTGAGTGTGAGGTGTTCGACGAATTGTCAACAAAGTACTCTCTTTGGGCCCCAAGTAATTTGTTTTTATTAATTGAGTCACTTATCATATAATTTTGAAATAATCTTTTTTTTTTTATTTTTGGATATCAAGTCATTTAACAAAAAATGAATAATAAAATTAATGAAAAATATTAAGCGATAAAGATTAAAACAGTAGGGACAAAAAATGTTCTTGTAACCGTATATAAAACAATATCATTTATTAGTGGGTGAGGCTATTTGCACTTTAAAATTTACTCTTGATTCTCATATTTTGTGATAAGTTTATAATACTAAAACACCCTTAATGGAATTTACCATTTAGGACAGTTCGATAGAAGTAAATAATGTATCATTACTTTTCATACCCACTTATTAACATGTACCATCATCTTTTTAATCTCTAATATTTTCTCTATTAAACATCAAACTTAATTCAATATAAAAGAATGTTTTTGCTTAAACTGATAACACGAGTAATTTCATCAAAACTACGGTATGAATATGATTAGGGGTGGTAATTTGGGTCAGGATTCGTTTATTCGTTCGATTCGATTCGTTTTAAAGCGAATACGAGTTTGAAAAAATGGATTCGTTTAATAAATGAGTCAATTCGATTCGATTCGATTCGTTTATTAAACAAATCGAATACGAATTGAAACTCATTGATTCATTTTATTATTTTCTTTTACTAGTTATTGTTATTTTTCAATTAATATTCGAAAAATTATGACTAATTACCATAGAATTTTTTTTTTTTTTATTTGGTGAGGTAATTTTAATAAATATATTAATTACATATTTTATATGTATATATTTATGAAGAATTAATGTAAATTAACTATGATAAATTATGATATTAAATAATATCATGACTAAACGAATATTCGTATTCGATTTGTTTAATAAACGAATCGAATACGAATCCTGATATTAGGATTCGTTAATAAACGAATTGAATACGAATCCATCATAATTTAATTTGATTTGTTTAGGATTCGAAATAAATTTGATTCGTTGATTTGTTTTGCGTCTTTTGCTTTACAAATACGAGGCGGAAAGAAGAAAATGCTGATGAAGTAAAAGAAAAGTTGACGGAACAAAAAATATGGGAAGCAGAAAAAAAAAGAACAAAATTTACTTAAAAACTATGTGCATAATATGAAAAAAATTTAAAATTTGCAAGTTACAGAAAGTGAAAAAAAAATGTGAGCGATATATTTAAGGAAAGAAAAAATATTTAATGATTATCATTATGAGTGTAAATACTAAATAGTAAACAAAGAGTTTAACTGAGGATAATTTTGGAAATCACTAGTGTGCCAAGTAAAAATTAATTTTTAAAAATTAATTTATAAAGAGTGTTGAAATTTTTAGAGTGAAAATAGTCAAATTCTTCATGGGCGGATTTGGTTAAGAGTAGGCATGGCAATAATATCCGACCCGGACGATTCGGGTTTGAGATTAAAAAATGTGGATCCGGGTCTTAAAAATTGAATCCGGGAGAATTCCGATCCGGACCCGGTTCGTACGGGTCCGGCCCGGATAGACTCGGGTCCGGAAAAATATAAAAAATAATAATAAAAAATTAAAATATAATGAAAAGTATAAAATAATATGTATATATATAAAAAAATATAATAGAATATAATTAAAAAATATAAAAGAATTGAAATAAAACTAATAAAATTGACAAAAATCCAAATATAAATATAAAATTAAAAAATTAAAATCCCTCCGTCGTAGGCTATCCGAGTTGTGTTTAGGAAACATAGAATATACCGTCAAGTTTCCAAGACGCACATCTCATGTCGACATGTCTACGATTCTTCATAACTGATGTGATCCACCCTAGGTGATCGATTTTGGCCAAAGATTTAAGAATCGTGACTTTACTAACATGGATACATAAACCTCTTATGGTACACATACGAGCCGACAGATCCTATCTTGCTTCGCACTTGATTACTGAGTGCATCGGTCCACACCCAACGAACATCTAGAGGTCAGACCATGAAAAATTTCTGACATATATGGCATCTAAGTGTGGAGGATCTCACACAAAATCAATGCTATCCTATAGTCAAAGGATTACATATGCTACTCGACTCGAGGAGATTCTTATTGACGGTGGTGTGTACTTCCGACTATTAGGAATCCTCTATGAGTCATTCAATATTCGCTTCAACGAATACCCACATGTCTATACGAGTTTCCAAAACTCATGGTACATCGCGTGAAACCATTGGAACTCCAATTCCAATATACGACATTTGCTAGTCTTCTAGGTTATAGGAATTCGACCGTATTCCAAAACCAACGACTAGGAATATTTACTTTAAGAATAATTTACACCTAGTGTCAAAACTATTCTAAGGTCGATGTCATTCTTAGCATCTCTATACATCAATCTAATACGCATAATGACAATACCATTAATGAAGTATGAAATGAAAAATGTAGTTATTTTATTAATAAATAATAAAATATACAAATCATATTGGCACTCTAAGCACCAACTCCATCATGTACATGTCATAAATAATCGGGGTGTTACAAAAATCTTTTACCTTTAAGTTGGAAAAAGTTTAGAAATATTGAGTGTGAGGTGTTCGACGAATTGTCAACAAAGTACTCTCTTTGGGCCCCAAGTAATTTTTTTTATTAATTGAGTCACTTATCATATAATTTTGAAATAATCTTTTTTTTTTTATTTTTGGATATCAAGTCATTTAACAAAAAATGAATAAATCAAAATTAATGAAAAATATTAAGCGATAAAGATTAAAACAGTAGGGACAAAAAATGTTCTTGTAACCGTATATAAAACAATATCATTTATTAGTGGGTGAGGCTATTTGCACTTTAAAATTTACTCTTGATTCTCATATTTTGTGATAAGTTTATAATACTAAAACACCCTTAATGGAATTTACCATTTAGGACAGTTCGATAGAAGTAAATAATGTATCATTACTTTTCATACCCACTTATTAACATGTACCATCATCTTTTTAATCTCTAATATTTTCTCTATTAAACATCAAACTTAATTCAATATAAAAGAATGTTTTTGCTTAAACTGATAACACGAGTAATTTCATCAAAACTACGGTATGAATATGATTAGGGGTGGTAATTTGGGTCAGGATTCGTTTATTCGTTCGATTCGATTCGTTTTAAAGCGAATACGAGTTTGAAAAAATGGATTCGTTTAATAAATGAGTCAATTCGATTCGATTCGATTCGTTTATTAAACAAATCGAATACGAATTGAAACTCATTGATTCATTTTATTATTTTCTTTTACTAGTTATTGTTATTTTTCAATTAAGATTCGAAAAATTATGACTAATTACCATAGAATTTTTTTTTTTTATTTGGTGAGGTAATTTTAATAAATATATTAATTACATATTTTATATGTATATTTTATGAAGAATTAATGTAAATTAACTATGATAATTATGATATTAAATAATATCATGACTAAACGAATATCCGTATTCGATTCGTTTAATAAACGAATCGAATACGAATCCTGATATTAGGATTCGTTTAATAAACGAATTGAATACGAATCCATCATAATTTAATTTGATTTGTTTAGGATTCGAAATAAATTTGATTCGTTGATTTGTTTTGCGTCTTTTGCTTTACAAATACGAGGCGGAAAGAAGAAAATGCTGATGAAGTAAAAGAAAAGTTGACGGAACAAAAAAATATGGGAAGCAGAAAAAAAAAGAACTAAATTAACTTAAAACTATGTGCATAATATGAAAAAAATTTAAAATTTGCAAGTTACAGAAAGTGAAAAAAAAATGTGAGCGATATATTTAAGGAAAGAAAAAATATTTAATGATTATCATTATGAGTGTAAATACTAAATAGTAAACAAAGAGTTTAACTGAGGATAATTTTGGAAATCACTAGTGTGCCAAGTAAAAATTAATTTTTTAAAATTAATTTATAAAGAGTGTTGAAATTTTTAGAGTGAAAATAGTCAAATTCTTTATGGGCGGATTTGGTTAAGAGTAGGCATGGCAATAATATCCGGCCCGGACGATTCGGGTTTGGGATTAAAAAATGTGGATCCGGGTCTTAAAAATTTGAATTTGGGAGAATTCCGATCCGGACCCGGTTCGTACGGGTCCGGCCCGGATAGACTCGGGTCCGGAAAAATATAAAAAATAATTATAAAAAATTAAAATATAATGAAAAGTATAAAATAATATGTATATATATATAAAATATAATAGAATATAATTAAAAAATATAAAAGAATTGAAATAAAACTAATAAAATTGACAAAAATCCAAATATAAATATAAAATTAAAAAATTAAAAAAAAAAACCCGAGTATTCAGATCTTGATCCGGGATAACCAAATTACTTTCGGATCCGGATTCGATCGGATTCGGGTTTGGATCTAGATTTTACCATCCCTAGTTAAGAGGTTTTCTAAAGAAAGCTTACTGATAGAAAGAATCGCCAGAAGGATATTCCAAAAAGAGGAAAGTGGTAGTGAAGGTGCCTTATAAACTGTAGCGCACAGCTGGCGTCATTGTGTACGCCAGCGATTACAGCAATACCAACCAATTCCACTACCTAAATAAATCGGAATTAAAAAATTCATTAAATCCCCCACTTGCTTCGACCAATAGAAACCTATCCCCTTTCCCTATAAAATCCCCCTTCCATTACTTCCATAGCCTTCTTTCGCTTCGCTTTCGATTAGCTCGCGTTTACCGTCAATCGTCTTTGCGTTTCGTTTCGTCTATAAGCATCAGCTAAGTTATCTCTTTCTCTCTTTCAGATCTGATCCAAATCTAGGGTTTTTATGTGTTATTTTATATAACAATTTTTGCTTTCAATTAGATCTGGGTTTATTTTGAAATTAGGGTTTTTTTAATTTTATATATATATATATATATATATATAAACAGCACCAATGATTCTTGATTTTCTATGAGTTATTAAGTCCTCATGAAGATAATTCGAATCCTTCACTCTTTATCGGTTGTTTTTCTTTACTGGTTCTACGTGTTTTCATTGACTAGAAATCTCAAATCTCTGGCTTGATCTCGATTTCTAATCTCTAATTATTTCGATCCATTTTCTTTTTTAATCCTTTATTTTTCAGTTGTAATTAATTAATATTTATTAAATTAAAAAAAAAAAGTCCCACTCCCCCTAAGAAGGGAAAAAAAATCGATGGCTTCGATTCAGAGGCAAGGAAGTTCGGGCTCCGACAGTGACCCGCGATATTCCAACGTTGACGAAAGGAAGAGGAAGAGGATGATATCGAACCGCGAATCTGCCAGGCGGTCACGGATGAGGAAACAGAAGCAGATGGAGGATTTGGTCAATGAAGTTAACCAACTGGAGAATGCCAATGGGATGCTTAGGCAGAACATTGATTCCTCTGTCCAACGCTATGTTGAGATGGAGTCCGCCACCAATATTTTGAGGGCTCAAGCTATGGAGCTGACTGATCGTCTGCGATCCTTGAACTCTGTCCTCCAGATATGGGCCGAGATCAGCGGCCTGAACGTGGAGATTCCTGATGTTCCAGATCCCCTCATGAAACCCTGGCAGCTTCCTTGTCCAATGCAGACCGTCATGGCTTCTCCGGACATGTTCCAGCATTAGCATTGATGGGTTTCGGATTCTGTCAATGCTTGATAAATGAAGAATTGGTCTTTGTAGGTGTCCTTTCTAGGGTTTGGAATGTTTTATTTTGTTTGAATTGTTAAGTTAGTTTCTGTTTGTATTGTGTTCTTGTCAAATGGGAGTGTCATTTTGAAGGAACTATTTATGTTTATGTTTCAATAATCTATTGATGTGAATATGCTAGTCATTTTGTATTAATGGGATGTGATTTTCTTTGCAATGATGGTTTCGCTGTTAGCCTGGCTACTGGGGTTATGTGCTTAATTTGAGGAATGAATTGAATGTTTGGCAGAGTCAGGATGAAATGTTTATCTGTACATGTCTTTTGCTTTGATATTATATGAATGTGAATGCATAGGAGTGCGGGTGTTTTGACATATATTGCTTCATTAGCATTGTATCAAGCATTGGTTGGTTCTTATTCCTTATTGTAGCTGTGAAGTAGATACATTAAATGATTACTTTGCTTTGTTGTGCCATTGGATGGGATGTCAAAGTCCATAGGAGCATTAATAATTTGTTTTTGAACGATTCAATCTACACATTTGATGTGCTATTGAACTTGATTATGAATTAGGAACTCTGTCCAGTATTGTTCCTGTTGAAAGTTTTTGATCTGTGGTGTGTTTACTTGCTAACTATCTACAACTCTGGGGCTTCAGTACTCTCCAAAATTAGGAGACAAATTCTCAAATGTATTTAGGTTACCTAGCAAGTTTTGAGACGCAAGTATTGGTTGGCGATCATGCTTTTCATGGCTGTTGTGTTGCCAACTCTCTTTTGGCCATTTCTTTTGTCTACTAATTTATTAAATTTTCGTCATCGTGTTGCTTAATAAACAAAGGGCAATGCTGAGTGCCGAGTACTGTACATGTATGTATGGTCCCTGGAAGATGATTGATTAATAATATTAGGATGAATAAAACACAAATATCACATTACCGTATGCCTTGCTTGACTGGGCTAAGCTTATGGCAGCGGCCGCCGGTATTGCGTAAAATAAAGATTAATGAAAACGTGCTTTAGATAAAGTGCAACGTGGTGATTTTTTCAAAGCTCGCAGCATCAAGTCAAGACAATCCATAGGCTTATTTTACTTACCTAGTAAACTAAATGGCAGACGAATCAAATTCCTGTATAATATTAAACAAATCAATGACAATTTCTTATTCGTATGCCGATTCGTTTCATAAATAAATCCTAATATTATAAGATTCGTATTTGATTTATTTAATAAATGAATATTTATACTCGATTTGTTTAATTTATTTAAATAAAATTAAACAAATCGAATCATTTCAATTTTTTTAGATTAATTTAAACATAATTAAATGAAGGGAAAATGATTGTTGGACCCCAAAGTTCAGAGAAAATGACAAAAAATTCTTAATGTTTCAAAAAAGACATATAACCCCTTATTTCTTAGCATATTTTATTTGTTTTAACAGTTAAATGATTAACATAACTAAATATATTTGATTATATATTTTTCTCATCTGAAATAATAATTTATTAATGAATGGACATATCTTTTTTGAAATATTATAATGTTTTATATCTCTTTTCCTAAACGTTGAGGTCCGAATATTCTTTTCTCTTATGCCAATAGAATTTTCTCTTAAGCGAATAGAATCAAATCTTGAATTCGTTTAATATTTTATTAGGAAAATTATCATTTTTCCACCTAATAAAAAGGATAAGTACTATTTACCACGAAAATTTTGAAATTGTTCTCTTTTCCACTTAAAGTTTCAAATGTGTTCACTTTTTCAATTTTATGAGGTGGAAAACAAATAATTTTTCCTCAATTAAATGGGTAATTTGTATACTTTTCCATTTTATCTTGTGAAAAAATGAATAATTTTCAAATTACAAATGCGTAAGAGATCGAATTCAAAATTTTCGCGATAAATGATAATTACGCTATTAAAATTATAGGTACGTCATTTCTACCTACATGTTACATTACATGTATCGCTATCTAAGAGCATCATTCTTTAGCAAGTTTCGCCGTTAAATTTGATGAGTGAATTGAATGTTTGCCAGAGTGATTTATAGTATTATCCTGTTAGCCTGACTGCAGGGTTATGTCACACCTCAAAACTTGAGCAAGTGGCAATTTTGAAGTTGCACAAGAAGTGAAAACTCTATTCTGTCAAATATATTATTTGAATAATTCGGTGTATACCCCCAAAATATCATAATCACCATTAAACATAAATTAATAACACTATAAATGAATTTAATGAAAATATGAAGTTCTGCATCATCATCATTAATAATCAAAAAATGTAATGTGCCATATTTATTACAGACTTATAAAGGAAATTTCCCAAGTCGCACACTAACCGAAAATACGAAAACAAGTCCAAGTACAAAGTTCCAGTAAAAAGTTCTACGCGACTGCCCATGACGTTTCCCAAAAGAGTCCCATGACTCGAACTATATGTGGAGGAAGTAGGAGGATAGGTATTTGGAAAAATCTTAATAGGAACTTGATTACCTATTTTAAAATTCTTTTTATCTTCAAAAATTACAACTATATGGTTAGTTTATCAAATATATATACATGTACAAAAATATATAAAAATATATAGTGAGAAAATAGACAAAAGCCATCTCAATATCGTACACCAAAAAAAAATCATGTAACTCACATACACGCACATAATCATATGTCACTATACAAATATGAGACTGACTCTGACATCACATCCCAAAGTACTCCAACAATTCATATGGCCACGTGAAATAAATCAGAACACTTTACGGACTTTCACTAAGGGTAATCTTGCTGCACTATCAACACAAGATTTACAGATGCAACATCGAAGGTGGTTCTTCCCACATAATCTCTAAGACTCATGCGAAGGTCCATTATCATATCCCACATGGGCTTGAGAGCCCTCATATAATAACCCGCACATGATTTATGGCTTTAACTTATGGTAGGCATGCCTACCAATATCCAGGACTCTTGTGTGGTTAGACATCCAGGACATTTTACAAACATTCACTGAGGGTAGTTCTAACACACTTTCCATATGTGATATAAACTTCCATGTGGTCGAATATCCAAGACACTTTACGGACTTTCATCGAGAGTAGTCATGCCACACTTTCCACATGAGGTTATAGACTCATGTGTGGTCAAACATCCAACTCACTTTACGAACTTTCACCGATGATAGTCCTCACACACTTTCCACACAGTGTTACAGAATTCTGTGTGGTCGAACATCCAAATCGTGATGCAACGAGACAGACCTCACGTGTGACCTTACAATATATACGTAATATATCCATCACAAAATACCCATGCAACATTTTAATTCACAATATCTGCAACATCATAATACTCACATATTTAAAAATATGTTTTAAATAATATTTAATAAAAAAAATAATTATGAATATATACAATTAAAAAAACGTAAAAAATCAGTAATCAACCCCTATCTCGATCAGATGATCTGATTACGAAATAGATTCCACCACGAAGTTTGGTTCGCATGAGCTTGTCTATTTCTTGCTCATATTCTATCTCGGGTCAGCTAGCACACACTTTGAGGTACACAGTATGGGTGAGCAAAACCTGTTTCGGTTCCGGTTCCACATGAAATCGAAACCTACCCGAAAAAAATCGGTTCCTAACTAAGTGGAACCAATACCTACCCAATTAATAGGGTACCCTATTAATCGGTTCCAATTCGGTTTCGCGTGGAACCAGAACCTACCCAATTAAATATGGTACTCTATTAATCGGTTGCAATTCAGTTCCGCGTGGAACTGAAACCTACCAAATTAAATATGGTAACCTATTAATCGGTTCTAATTTGGTTCCGGTCTGGTTATGATTTACCCTATTTATTTTTTATTGTCAAATTTTGAAAATATAATTATTTCTCACACTTGAATATTACATAATATTATTGAGTACTATCCATACAAAAATAAAATAATAAATAAAACTGCATATTGTATAATATTTTTGACTCAATACATAATATTCTTATAGGAAGTGCCTAGGTTTAAATTAGATTTTAATTGAGTTTTAATTTGGGTTAAGAAATTGGGTTTTAAAACTGGTTATGAAATTGGGTTTAAATTGGGCTTTAATTTGAGTTATGAAATTGGGTTTAAATTGGGTGTTAATTTGGTTCCGAAATTGATTCTAATTTCGGTTCCCAAAATAGGTTTCGGTTCTGGTTCCGAAATTCGATTCTCAAAATAGGTTCTGGTTCCGAAATTCGGTTCCCAAAATAGGTTTGGTTTTGGTTCAAAAATTTGGTTCCGGTTCCGACCATTTTTGGAATCGGAACCGGACCGGTTAAAATCGGTTCATTCAATTTGGCACCGGAACCGATTCCGGTTCCAAACACGGAAATCGGTCCGGTTCCAACCGATTACGGATAGAACCGGAATCGGTGCTCAACCCTCGTACACAGGGGCCTGTTTTTGACGTGGGTCGCGCTATTCAGCTACTTTCAACAACCAAATTATTTACTCATGCGATCATTTCGTCGAGATGAGCTCGCTGGTGGTGTCCGTTTGTCGATCTAATGGTTGAATTTTTCAAATCGATCATATTAATTAATGGAGATTAATCTAAATTAAAATAATAAAAGCTTCACCCTTCCCCCCAGCGGAAATTAACTACTAAACATAAAAGAAAAGAGAAGAAAATAAACTATTATTATTACTGAAAATAAAAGTACATAATTTAAATTACAAAAATTAAACAAGATGCAATCCTTAAATTCCTTACAAAAACCTAAGGAAAACATGAGAATTACAAATGAAATGGCTTGGTATTTATAGGAAAATCTAAAGGCTTCCACCAATTTCTCCACCAATTGCTCCACCAAACACTCCACAAAACACTCCACCAAACATGCCACAAAACACTCAATCGAATATCAGATGAAACGAATATCAGATGACTTTAGTAATTTAACATAATATAATTTCGGATTGTTCATCAATTTCGGTCTTTCAATCTTCAGAATTCGAAATTATTTTATTCTTCAAAGTTGTAGATCTTTGAGTCTTCTTTAATTGGAACTTGAATCAGCTCAATCGAATATCAGATGAAAACGTTATGGCCAAAATATGAAACTTGCGCAAAATTGGAATTTAGGACTACACTTCGTGACGCGTATAGTAAATTTCCGTTTTCGCCATTTTTTGCTCCGGATTTCATCGTTTTTACCCCGAGTTGATTCCATTAAGTCTCGATACTTTATTTATCTGTAAAACACATAAAAAAACATCAAAACGTTCATCAAACCCGAGAAACTAAACAAAATATTAGGTAAAAGGGTGGTAAATATTGATATTTTTTCCGCTCATCACACCCTCAAACCTAACATTTTGCTAGTTCTCGAGCAAAACAAAAAAATAAAATACAAGAAATAATTAAAATTAAACTAAGCCACTTTCGTAGGGATCACGGTTGCATTTAGCATATGCGACAAGCCTTTAAACCCCTAGGTGTCCCTAGTGGACGAGTTGTAGTCTCGTGAGGGTTTACAGCGACGATACCCACAAACGTCTTATAAAAGTAAAAAGATAGTAAAACTAATGCACACAAAAGCAAAAAGACAAGAGAATAAAGAAGTTTGTGACTAAACAAGCGAAACTTCTATTCCAAGTTAGTAGTTGTTTTTTTTCTTTCTAAATTACCGAATAAGTAAATTCTCTGATTATTTTTACCATTCTTCATATACAAAACCAATAAAATATTAATCAGCTCATTTTACCCACAATAGTCACAAGTGCAGTTGAGAAGAGAGTAATATTTTTGTCCTAAAGTTTTATCAGAATTCACACCTTTTTGTAGCAATGAAATAATTTTTTCTAATTTTTCTAATTTTTTTCTTTGATTTTTTTTTTAATTTATATACAATATCTTCCGTCTATGTAGCGAGCTTTGGGCCAGTGGCTCCCAAACCAGTTGGCTTTAGGGCACTAGGTGTTAAGACACCCATACAGACTTAATTACTTAGACTTTAGATATATATATTTTTTGCAACATCTTCGTTCCATGTAGCGAGCTTTGAGCCAGTGACTCCCAAACCAGTTGGTTTTAGGGCACTAGTGTTAAAACACCCCTACAGACTTAATAACTCGGATCTCAGATATTTTTTTACACATTTTTTTATTTTTTTATTTTTTTTATTCCATTTCTTTTTAGATGCTTCATCCAATTAAACTAGAGCACTGAATATTACAAACTTTTCAAATACATCTCATGGCTGTATGTTACCATGCATGTTGATAATACATGTCAACTGAACATATGAAGATCCATTTTAATCAGTATTATGGAGAATTTATAAATTAAATAATTCAAAAGGAAATAAACAAAAATTAACTTGTTTCGAAATAGGTTGAGATACGTCTCAGTAGTGGAAATTCCTTACTCGGTTATCTCTTACACCAATTTCACCCGATTAATCAACATAAAAACATAAAATATTTTTTTGATTTTTGTAAAAAAAATTCAATTTTTTTTTGGATTTTTCGAAAATGTTAGACTAAAAATCTAATAAAAATAACACAAAATAAACAAGATACTAATCAACTATTCTCTCCCCCAAACCTAAATGAGACATTGTCCCCAATGTCTTAAACAGTAGAAGAAGAGTTTAGAAGATCGTACATGGTTAGCTGAAATTTTACGAAAAGAAATTATTACCGATTAAGATCTATGTCCAATTTACGCTTCTTACCACGATCACTATCTGACCAGTTCAACTTGAAAATAATGGGGTCGATTTTTGGTTCAAAGGCTAAGATTTGGTCAATTAATTATTCGGCCTTTGTTGCAGTCAGGAAAATATCTTGTACTGATTTTGTGACGAACTCATGTATTTTGGCTTCCGCAAGAAATACAAACAGAAAATCGAAAAAATGATCAATGTTAAGTAATCCAATGGGCTTCCGATGAATGTTCAAGTGCGTCCATGATGTCACTGTGAATATCTCTTCAAACGTTCCGAGCCCACCTGGTAAAGCAATAAACGCATCAGCAGTATTGACCATTTCAAGGAGTTGTTCAGACATCCCCGAGACAATGCGTTCATCCCCATTTATTTTTCCGATGATGTGTTCGTCTGCCAAATTTTTTGGAATGATTCCTAAAATGTGACAGCCACCCTCCTGAACGGCTTTTGAAATGCTTCCTATCAATCCAAGATTGCCACTGCAATATACTAGGTGCATATTACGTTCTGCCATGACTATCTCCAATTCTCTTGCAGCCTCAATGAACTCTGGTTTATTACCAGAGTTGGATCCACAGAAAACACAAATTCTCTTGACTCGCTGCTGTGAACTTGCTTCCATTTTCTCTCTCTTATTTGGATGTTTATCTGTATGTGTCAAAGAGAGAAATGTAGAGCTGAATTTATAGAACCTGAAAATGGGTGAGTAATAGTTGCACTAGTACCTGCCAAATGATAATTATTAGATGAATGTTAAAATAAATCGTGAAAAGTCAAAAAATTTAGATCTTGTTGGCGAAAATAAAGGAAATAAAAATAGAAAAGCAAATCAATGCAATTATTAAGGCAACATAATTGTGTACGCAATACGCCACTCGCTTAGTATAAATTCATAAGATGCATCTCAAGAATTCATTATTTACTCAGCCATCACAAATGAATTAGCTCTCTTCTTTGTGATTTCCAAACACCATTCCTTCTGACCGTTTGTGCTTTTCCCTTCAAAAATAACACACAAAATTAAAAACTCTACAACATGTATACACAAAATATGAAAACAGAAATTACAACAAATTGCATGGGTTGCCTCCCTGCTAGCGCTAAATTTTTCGTCTTCAGCCAGATGTGACTGAAATCCATCTATCAAGGAGGTTTCAGCGTGCTTTTGGATGTCCGATTAAAGACAATCCTGTGTGCGTTGCTTTTGAAGGGTCTCTTCTAACGGTAAAGTGGCAAAAAGAGTTTTGTGCCATTCAGTGCTTGTGCCACCTTTTTTTTTTTATCTTTTTTGCTCCAATGGTTCATGAAAAGAAAGAAAGAAAATAAGGAGGTCTCGTATGGTGTTTGACTTGGAATGGAAATTCTATTCTGTCAAGCTTCTGGGCGATATCTCTGATATATACTCCCCAATACAGCGATGTTTCCCATGAATGCACTGGATCTTCAATAAGTTTAGACATTAGCTATTTCTTTTGTTCCGGTTCCACCTTTTCTTCACAGATGTATTTTAGGATTTCCTCGTTCAGTTCATTATCTGTCATCTGTGAAATGCATGCTCCATAAGTATCAACCTGAGGATGTAAAGATGTGTCTGATTTTAGGTCTTCATCCTCTGATATGACTGACTCAGGTAGATCTTCTTCAAATATTTGTGCAATGGAAGCTCCAAGATCTTCATTTTGAGGACACAGAATTCCATCCTCAATTTTTGGTGCAGTTGGTACAAGTAGCTCAGCTTTTTCATCCTCGTCAAAATCTGAATAATAAAAGTCAAACAGAGACTTTGCTGGTTTGGGTTCCTGAACTGATACCTCTGGTTCTTGATATTGCTCAGCTTCTTCCTCTGGTAAGGTGTCACTGTGGAACTCTTGGTACTCAAAGGCTTCGTCAGTTTCATCTGAAAATATTTCTTGAGTTATGTAGCTTTGGGTTTCTGTTAATTGTCTCGTTTGATCTGTCAATCTCTGAATGGATGCTGATTGTCTCTGAATACTTTCGAATTGATTCTGGAATGTTTCAAGCATTGTATCCAACTTTTCGTCTTGTTTCTTGAACCAATCTTTGAGCATGTCAATCATCTGATCTTCCTCCGATGGTTCTGGTTCTTGTTGAAGATCGTAGATGGATGGTGGATAAGAAGGAAAATGTGGTTCTGTGAAATATGCTGGCTCTTCATACCTTGATTGATTCTGATAATTCTGCCACTCTGAAATGTATATGTATTGATCACTCGGGTGGTTACCATCGCATATCACACATCTCCCCATTGCGTTCTGATGAGCAAATGTAATATTGCTTGGTTCTGGCATCCAGTGATAGTTGTTGGGCTGGACAACAGGCCTCAGAAAACCAGACTGTTGCTCCCTGATTTAGGGTGTATCTTCTTCTAATAAAGCTCGTAATCTTTCTATCTCCCAATAAGGATTCATGTCAACCACCTGAAAAATAAAAGAAGGAAATAAAAATTACAGATAAAAATAAAGAAAATTAGATACAAGTAAATTATATAGCTTCAAAATTAATAACTCAAGAAAAATAAGTCCCCGGCAACGACGCCAAAAACTTGACCGGTGCGTAATCACAAGCGTATAACGCAAGCGCACATATCGTTCAAGTAGTATAAAAAATATCGATCCTACGAGGACTTAATTTCTATTGTTGTTATTAATTATTGAATGTATTTATTTACAGGTATCTAATTAAGGGAGAAGATAATGATTGCTTTTGTTGGTTGAATGTAGATTTGATAAATAAAATAAAATAAATAAAGACACAAAAGAAAATACTAAGGAAAATAACAAAAGACTCAAATATCCAGGGTCATGATTCCACACAATATTATTCTAAAGATGAATTGATTCTCTTATATATGTGTAATAAATCAATTTGCTAACCTGGAACACGATGATATGCAAAAGCCTCTTCTGATGGTCAGACGTAAATACCCAGTATAATCCAATTAATCATATTCCTATGTTAACCAGATTACCTGAATTCATTAAGTTCAAATTCCAATTGTGGCTACCCCCGCCCGACATGTATATTCCTATCCTGTAAGGAAATCTATTAAAAGGTTATCTATCCTCAAGGAAGATCGTGAACTATTGAATCTAAGGCTGAAACCTAAAATCCCATTTCCAAGTTCATTTTCAGTTTACCAAATCAATCTTATTAATGTCCAGTTAACAAGAAGCATTAAGACTAAGACTCAATAAACAAACTAAAGAATTACCCATAAAAAGAAAATCAATTATTAAGTGTGTGGATATTGTGTTTCATCACTTCCCTAGAATAAAAATAAAATGTTGGGGGTTAGAGAATCCACCTTTACTACTTCTAATTTAGAAATTTTCCTTATTATAATATGGAATTTATCAGTGATATTACCAACCGTCCATATAGGCGGTATCCTCATTAAGTCAGATTTTAATTAAGTCCAACCGACCATAAAGGCGGTATCATTATTTGTCCATAAACCAGCCATATAGGCGGTAATCATCTATCACATAAAGACAGGCCATATAGACGATGTCACATTATATCAAATAAATAAAACCAGCCATTAAGGTGATATAACCTTTTAGTTTGAATTATAATTTCCATATTATAATTAAGGGAAATTAATCTAAATTAAAATAATAAAAGCTTCACCCTTCCCCCCAGCGGAAATTAACTACTTAACATAAAAGAAAAGAGAAGAAAATAAACTACTATTATTACTGAAAATAAAAGTACATAATTTAAATTACAAAAATTAAACAAACAAGATGCAATCCTTAAATTCCTTACAAAAACCTAAGGAAAGCATGAGAATTACAAATGAAATGACTTGGTATTTATAGGAAAATCTAAAGGCTTCCACCAATTTCTCCACCAATTTCTCCACCAAACACTCCACCAAACACTCCACAAAACACTCCACCAAATATGCCACAAAACACTCCACCAAACATGTGCATGTTTGGTGGAAGTTCGACAAATTTTTATATTTTTGATAATGACTTTAGTAATTAAACATAACATAATTTCGGATTGTTCATCAATTGCGGTCATGCAATCTTCAGAATTCGAAATTATTTTATTTTTCAAAGTTGTAGATATTTGATTCTTCTTTAATCTGGAACTTGAATCAGCTCAATCGAATATCAGATGAAAACGTTATGGCCAAAATATGAAACTTGCGCAAAATTGGAATTTAGGACTGCACTTCGTGACGCGTATAGTAAATTTCCATTTTCACCATTTTTTGCTCCGGATTTCATCGTTTTAGCCCCGAGTTGATTCCATTAAGTCCCGATACTTTATTTATCTGCAAAACATATAAAAACACATCAAAACGTTCATCAAACCTGAGAAACTAAACAAAATATTAGGTAAAAGGGTGGTAAATATTGATATATTTTCCGCTCATCAACGAGCTACTTGCGGTTTTGCACCTTCACGCATCTTGGAGTTCTTCTTTGAAATCTTCTTCTTCCCTATTTTGATTTTCTTTGACTTCCCGTAAATCATTGAAGAGTCAGCTCCACCATGAAGGTACAAAGTGGGGTTACCTTTCCTCAAATCATGCTCTATCGTGCGTAACATGTTATGAAGTTCTTCATAGCTCGCTTGCATCGAATGAATGTGAAAGTTTAACATAAAGTCAGCATAAGTTTCAGGCAAAGAAGACAGAATCAAATTACGGCCTAGCCGTTCATCAATCACAATGCCATGTCGTTCCAAATATTGAATTTGGTCGATCATGTTCAAAATATGAATGCTGACAACTCCTCATTCTTTGAGCGTAACATGGAACAATTCTTAGACCTCCGATATATCTCGATTTCTTGATTTTCCTTGAACAACTCCTTGAGTGTTCGCATAATGATCCAAACATCCGGTACCTCTATGTAATGTCTTAGCAAATCTGGAACAATTGATACTAAAATATAGGATTTCACCCTAAGGTTAGCATCCTTCCATTTTTCAAGAACTTCTCGCTTTTCAGAAGTGGAGTTGGGATCTATTTCAACAAGTAATGGATTGATAGTTACATAGCTTAACTTTTCGAACTCCAAGACAAAGTGAATGTTCTTTTCCCACTCAAAGTAGTTCTCGGCTCCTTTTAGTTTATTAGAATCCAAAAGCCATATCAATAGATTTGCTGCAGCCATCTACAAGATAATATTTTAAATAGTAGCAGAACATTTTTCATTTTCAAATAATAATACTAATTGATTATGTAATTTTAAATCTGTTAGTGCCCTCCCACTATTTTACGTAATTTCGTAATCTCTCTAAACGGAAAAATAGAAACTTGACTATTTCATAACGGGAAATGAAACTCATGAAATTTACTCCAGCCTCACAATAATGATGATCTTGGCCTTTATAAACTCATTAAGTATACATCTAAGGTCAATCATATTCATGTAACTCCTAGTTTGGTCCCGAACCATTTCTTATCCTCACACTAATGACGATCTCGGATTAAGACGTGTTCTAGGTGTATACTTGTCAATATGTACTAATGAGCTTCGTATGTACATCCTCACAATAATGACGGTATTGGATGACTGCGCTAACGCATCACGCTACATCTAATGTTATACCCTCACACTAATGACGATCTTGGGCATAAGTAGTAAGAACTCATTCATCTCTGTATTGATAAGAAAGACCTTCCAATAAAACTCCAGCATTACTAATACTATTACTTAAAATAAAGTAATCACCTAATCATGGAAGATTTATGACAATCAAGTCATTAACATAAATAAGTCAAAATTTTAATATAAAACATACAATACATATCCAATATGACTTATGCATAAATAAATTAAAATACAGAGGCATAGATTCAATTACATGTCAAACATGCAACATGTGTTATGTGGTTAAGCCTTGCTACTGATACCATTCTGTTGGGACGGATGTGGAATCCCTAGGGTCAGATCGGTGCCCCATGCAGCGGAAGTGGGTCTAACCCATAGATGTATAGTATTGGTGTATTTTTAAAATATTTTATTTAAAACTACATTTTGTTTTGAGTCTGTAGGATAAAACGGGGACTAAAACGGAGTTCGGAAACTCCGAAACGGAGAAAATGAATTTTCAGTATGTATCAACTCTCCACATTGCGACGCGAAATCTTGGGCGTCTAGACGCTCCAAAGTGCGAGAGCAACTGCGAGAGCTGAATGTCTTCGCATCGTGACGCGGAAAGGTGTGCGTCGTGATGCTCCTAGGTCTGATGCTCGGTGTCGCTACGCTGAGAGGTTAGAGTCGCAATGCTGCCCTAGGTAGTGAGTATTTTCTACTTCAAACTAATACTAAACACTTCCAATTTTCTCCTAACACTTCAAATACACCTAAAATCGAATTTTAGCTTCATAACCACCATCAACACATGTTATACAACTAGCATACATGTATTCTAAATACTTATATGAATTTGTTTGAATCAAAACACAAACCAATCTAGAATCCCACTATGAAATGTCTCATTAACAATTCTAGTTCATCCAAAGGTGGTCAAGTGATTCTAGAATGGTTGCCATAGCTCTAAGTTTTAATCTAGAGTTCCAAACTCTTATTAATTGTTCGATGTCCAATATGAACATCTTTGACCTAATTAACAAGCATATTATGTTTATACTTCCAAAGCATCCTAACACAATTTATTAGCCTTATTTCAACTTTAAGCTATGTAATCATGTATCTAATACATAATTCATCACTATATATCTCACTAATGAAGAACATAGCTTAGGAAAAGTTTAAACATTACCTAGTAAGCTTGATACAAAGATCCAAGCTCATTCTCTTGTTGAAATGGTTAGAGAACTTCCAAGGTTTGCAAGCTCGACTTCAAGATCCAATCTTGATTCCAATACTAGCAAGCTTCACTCCAAGATCCAATCTTGATTTCTCCTAGATGAAATATTGTAAAGATCTTATAAAGCTTCTCTAAATACTTCTGTAACTTAGGCTAATTTCTCCAAGAATTGCTTGTACTTAGCTTTCTCAAACTCAATTAAAACCTTTCTCAAACTTGCTATTTATAGCAAAACTTAGGTAATTTTTAATTAATAAAAGTTCTAATCAACTTTTATGTGGGCTTAATCTAATTTTTCCAAATATGTATAATTAGGTGTGACTAATCACATTTGTCTACTACTTTGATTTAATCTAATTTAATCAAGAAAATGATTAGTAAATGGATTAGTTCAATGTTTGACACTTTGATTTAATCCAATTAAATCAAGCCAAAAACACCTATAATTACATATTTGCATTTACCAAAATATCCTCAAATGTTAGATATATTTATGAATTTACAATTAAGCCATTGTGTAATTATTGAATTAATCCAATTAATCCAATTAGGTCAAAGTAAATAATCAATGTTATCCCATAACACTTAATTATCTTAGTTGATAATTATAATATCGAATATTATCTTTTATAAAAAAAATAATTAGCTACCCAAGTGCTCAACGAGTACACTTCAACATGAAACGACCTTTCTGAACTATACAAGTCGAGGTCATCACATATATTTATCAATCCCTCTATCGTAGGCTATCCTAGTTGTGCTTAGGAAACATAGAATACACTGTCAAGTTTCCAAAGCGCACATCTCATGTCGACATGTCCATGAATCTTTACAAATGATGCGATCCACCATAGGTGATCGGTTTGGAAAAAGTCTTAAGAATCGTGACTTACTCACATGGATACCTAAACCCTTTTATGGTACACATACGGGCCGATGGATCCTATCTTGATTCACACTTGATTAACGAGTGCATCGGTCCACACCCAACGAACATCTAGAGACCAGACCATGAAAGGTTTCTGACATACATGGCATCAAAATGTGGAAGATCTCACATAAAATCAATGTTATCCTATAGTCAAAGGATCACATATGCTACTCGACTCGAGGAGATTCCTATTGATGGTGGTGTGTACTTCCAACTATTAGGGAATCACCTGTGTGTTATTCAGTATTCGGTCCAACCAATATCCACACGTCTATACGAGCTTCCAATGCTCATGGTACATCAGGTTAAACTATTGGAACTCCAATTCCAATATACAACATGTGCTAGTCTTCTAAGTTATAGGAATTCGACTGTATTCCAAAACCAACGACTATGAATATTTTCTTTAAGAATAGTTTATAACAGTAATACTTATCCAAATGTCAGACCACCTAGTGTCCAATATTACTACATGACTATTATAAGGTCGATGTCATTCTTAGCATATTTATACATCAATCTAATATGCATAATGACAATACCATTAATAAGATATGAAATGAAAATGTAGTTATTTTATCAATAAATAATAAACTATATAATACATTGTTCGGATTGGCCCTCCAAGCACTAACTCCAACAAACACATGTTATAAAATAAACATAAATATATTTGAAATACATATATGTATTACTTTGAATCGAAATACAAACCAAATTAGAATCCCATAAAGAAGTGATTCATGAATAATTTTAGGTCACTTAAAGATGGTCAAGTGATTCTAGAATGGTAGCCATAGCTCCAAGCTTTCATCTAGAGTTCCAAATTCAAATTTTATGTTCCATATCGAACATGAACATATTTGACCAAATTACAAGCATATTGTGTTTATGTTTCCAAAGCATTCTGACATGATCCAAGCCATGCATGGAGCATCAAAAGACATGACCTCAACATAATCAAAGGACTTGACCTCAATGGAGCATTGCAAGTCATACCAGATGGACGCGCCAGTAATTCTGAAATCAAGCATATTTTTGACGAATGAAGCTGAATCAAGCCCAACACCAAATATTCGAGTTATACAAAGCTTAATGGGTTTGAGACATATCATTTGGGTATTATAACAATGAGCCCACGAAATTTGGAGAATTTTGTGCAAAAGGGACGATTTTGTCATTTTAGGAAAAGTTGCCTCTTTTGTTGAATTTTTGGATTTTTCATTGATTTGTTGACTTAGTTAGGTCATTTGTAACTAAGTTAGCTAAGTCATGTGGTTAGTTTTGATTAGAACCAAATAGTTAGCAAAAATGACCTAATAGGCATTATTGTAAAAGTTATGTCTTTTGTTGACTTTTTATTTTTGATCTTTTTGCCATTTGCATTAAGATCTTGGTGGGGATATTTGTAATATTTGGTAAATGACTACTTAGGGCTTTAGCTTTATGTAACCATTGGGTAGTTTTAGAACCTTTTGGTTTTTTTACCTTTTGAAGGGCATTTTAGTAAATTTGCCTTATCCTATATATTGTAAACTTTGTCTTCTTCAATAATAACTTACAAATTTCGAATTTCTTCAAAGAAAAATGACTATGGCCAAATTTCAAGCTTAAGGAGGGATTCCCCTTTGTTTCAGCTTTGACTTATCTAAGGTGTGGCAACCTTGGTGGCGTCTCCGTGCTAGCAGAATACTGCAAGGAATCATCTTAAGGGTTCTCAAAGAAAAGTTCTTTGTGGGTCTTCTTTGTGGCCTTGGAAGGGTTTTGTTCCTACAAAATCAAATTCGCGGGGCTTGGGGTTCTATCCACTGTGAGGGGTTTGCTTGGCCTTAAACATCCAAGTGAGTTCCGGTTCACATTCATACACAATTTATTAACCTACTTCCAAATTCAAGCTATATTATTATGTATCAAATACAAAAACATAGCTTATGAGAGAATATCAAACTTACCTAGCAAGTTTGAACCAAAGATCTAATCTCCTTCTCCTTGTTGAAAAATGTAGAGAACTTCCAATGCTTCTCTAAACGCTTCTTTAGGATAATTTTTCTCAGGCTTTGGCTTAATGAAAAACTTGCTCAAACTTGCCTATTATAGCCAAAGTTATGCAATTTTTAATTAATTAAATTTCTAATCAACTTTTATGTGGGCTTAATCCAATTTGACCAAATATGCATTTTAGGTGTAACTAATCAACTTTGTCTACCACTTTGATTTAATCCAATTAAATCTAGACAAAGTTAACCACTTGATTAGTTCATTGTCTACCACTTTGATTTAATCCAATTAAATCAAACCAAATACACCTATTATTATAAATTTTATAATTACCAAAATATCCTCCAATGGTAGAGATATTTATGAAATTATAACAAAGTCCTTATATGATTGTGGATTAATCAAATTAATCCCAATAGGTCAAGTAAATAATTAATGTTATCCAATAATATTCAGTTACTTTGATTGATAATTATAATATCAAACATTATTTATTATCAACTATTATCGGCTACCCAAGTGCTCAACGAGTACACTTCATATTGTGGGACTCTCAAAGTTCAGACATGTTCATCATATAAGTCTAGCTCATATGTACGCAATTTGACCACCTTCGAATTTGCGAAGAACACGAATGACCTTTCTGAACTATACAAGTCGAGGTCATCACATATGTTTAACAATCCATCCATCGTAGGCTATTCGAGTTGTGCTTAGGAAACATAGATTACACCGTCAAGTTTCCAAGGTGCACATCTAATATTTTCGATGTGTCCACGATTCTTTACAACTAATCAGACCACCATTTCTGATATATATGCGATCAACCCTAGGTGATTGGCTTTGGCTAAATTTGTAAGAATCGTGACTTACTCACACTGATACTTTAACCTGTTATGGTACACATACGGGCTGAAAGGATCATATCTTGATACACACTTGATTAATGAGTGTAACGGTCCATACTTAACGAACATCTAGCAGTCAGACTATGAAAGGTCTCTGACACACATGACATCAAAGTATGGATGATCACATAAAAAATCAATGTTATCTTATAGTCAAATGATCACATATGCTACTCGACTCGAGGAGATTCCTATTGACAGTGATGTGTACTTCCAACTATTAGGAATCACATATGAGTCATTTAGTTTTCGCTCCAATAAATACCCACATGTCTAATCGAGCTTCCCTTACTCATGGTCCATTGGGTTAGACCATCAGGACTCCAATTCCAATATACGACATGTGCTAGTCTTATAGGTTATAGGAATTCTACTGTATTCCAAAATCAACGACTATGAATATTTACTTTAAGAATAATTTATAATAATAATACTATTTTAAGGTCGATGTCATTCTCATCATATTTAAATATCAAACTAATATGCATTATGACATAATAATTACCATTAAAAAGGTTGAAATGGAAATGTAGTTATTTTATTAATAAATAATAAAATATAATGTACAATATATTATTTGGATTGGCGCTCCAAGTTCCAACTCCAACAATGGATACACTAGATGATTTCTTTGCTTGGTCAACTTTCTTAATAACCATTGGATGTGATGCCAATTTCCATGGAGCATTGTTTATTGTTTGATTATCAGAGCTCATATGCCTTTAATCCTGAGTTTTTAAAATGATTAAAGTAGTTATGTATTCCTTTCCACTTTTACTATATTATTGAACTATGCTATTAAATGTCATAGGCGGTACTTGGACGACTTGAACTATCAAAACTCATTTTCCTGCCTACATACTTTTGACAAGATAGCTAGTCGACCCGTCTTTTGACAACATAGCTAGCTGAACCACCCTTACACTGGTAAAAAACAATTATGTTGGGCGACGCTTGAACGGGTTGAACTATCAAAATACTATATCCTGTTTACCACCATTGACAGCTTAATTGATCATGAAATAGGAATTGTACTTAGTATCGTTCATGTTGAAAATTTTTGTATCTCTAGTATGATTACTATCTACAACGCTGAGGCTTCATTGGTCTTTATAAAAGATACATTCAAATGTATTTAGGTTAACTAGCAAGTTTTGATATGCAAGTATTGTTTGGTGATCTCTATTAGTCATTTCTTTCTAGTTTTTCTTGTCGGATATTATTGTTGTTGGTATAAGGATTTTGATGATACCAATGAAGTAAAAAGACTCAAAGATAAGAAGGTCAAAGACATGGAGACTTTGACAAAGATGATCAAATATAGCGACTTGATTTCTATTGTGTCAAAACGTCTAAATATTAGCGAATCAAGCTCGATGAGGCTAAAGAAGCAAAAAGATGATGATGAAGCCAAAATATTGATGAAGAGTCAAAATGAGCTAGAAGATGATTGTAGGAGCGAAGCAGGGTTTACCGCTATATCTATGACATTGGCGACCACTACACTATTGAAATCACAACTCGTAGAGAATATAGATTAGTCGGTGGGGGGACTAACTAGAGAATAATGGAGTCACCACCTAGTATGAAACATTGTGAATGATTTAAGGCCGTACTACACTACTCGCAAGGTCCAAACTTAAACCCATTTGGGTTCGGAATGGTCTCTTACTGTGCCAGTATAATATCCACTCTAAAAGGAGGATCCACATGTCTTATAATGCAGTCACACATAAATATTTTATATGACACACAACAATTATAACATCCATGAAAGCGGTAATAAAATGAATTAACAAATAGAATGCACTCGGCCAAATATATGTTGGATTCGGCCAATAATATATATTATCCCTTTATGTCCGATCAGACTTGCAAGAAGTTTGGCTTGACTTACTACATAGTTAGGAGATTTGCAGAAGCGAGACTATATCCACATACATCCAAAGAACAATTATGATAATGCCAGAAATAAGGGAACCAATAAAATCATCATAACAATAGGCATCTAATCATGTTTCATCGGCCTGGTCTAGTAGAGACCTAGCCAGATATTTAAAGCAGGCCAGAATTATCTTATTTCCGGTCAGACTTAGTGTAAGTCAGGCTGGACGTATTGTGTATCTAGAAACACAAATTTAATCAGTTTTCAATAATAAATCATATGAAAATTAAACAACCAGAAATTAAACAACGATAATGGTAATGGAGAAAAGAAAGAAGCATGATAGACATAGAGGAAACAATGCATTAACGATGAAAGTAACATGAAAACCACTCGTTTTTGTGTAGTACGTGGAGTTGTATCCCAAGTACAAACTATACTATTGTCCATTCAGAATCGATTATGGAATCTACATCCGGGTTTCCATCCTAAATACCACAGAAATACAACGACCGGATGTGGCCAGATGCTTGGCTGGATTTACTGTTTGACAAGTGCACATCCGTCTGAACGTACTTTATGTCCGACCGGACATGCGGCGTCAGTTCAATGAACTACAAAACTTAAAAATAAAGATTTAAGGCCATCGAGTCTTACTCTTAGGTGTAGATTGGCTCCGAAAATACCTTTGAAAGTTCATTTTGGTTGCTGGATCTTGCTGGGAGTTGGAGATTTAGGGTTATATTTTTTGCTTATTTGGTTTTTCCAAGGTAAGAAATTGCCGATCCTATTTTCAGTGATTTAGCCTCATTTTTATAGTGTCTAGGGTTTGGGTTAATAAGGAAGAGATATGGTCGTTTTGGAAGTTGGTTTTAATAAGGAAAGTGAAATTTGGCTAAGAATGAAAAATATCGTATCCTTCTGTAAAATTTGAAACTGATACATATCCGGTCTGACTTGTAGGATGTCCAGCCAAATTTACTGTCGATGGCAGGCCGGACATAGAAGACATCCGGCTGGGTTTGGGTGGACAAGTCTGGTTGGATGTAGATGACATCCGACCCATTTTTGGCTATTTCTTTCTCATCCAATATTAAATTTTACAACTTTTCCAAACTTTTCAAGCGTGTTCTCATAATAGACTCATCATCGGGCTATGTCCAAGAATGCAGTGTCTATAATGATCAAAAGAGCAAAGATGATAAAGAGCCATAAAGAGGATGAAAAAACCAAATCAAAAAGCTAAGCAAGATGAAAATCAAAGATGATGATTAAGAGCTAAGAATCAATGTAAGTGAGTTCTTATTCAAGTGTTTCTAAGCTCATATGAATCATGCATCATCATTTGAAGCTTTTAAGATCAAGTGTATTAAAGCCAAAAATTATTTTCAACTTGTTTAAACATTGGAATAGGCATACCAGTCTCTGAAATTGGCATACCGGTTACCATATACTGGCATACTGTAACCATATCGGTAACTGGAAGAATAAGAGGTCTCTGGACATTTGCGTTCGAATGACATGACGAACGCTACTTGAACGTGAAGTCTCTGCATGGCGTCGTTCGAACAACATGAAAAACGTGCCATAAATAAACTTCGTTCAAACCCGACTCAAACGGAAGATTCTAGCCTCTGTAACTGGCACATTGGCAACAAATCCAGAAAAACCAGCATACCGGTGCCATACCGGTCCCCATACCGTTGAGCCTACACTTTGCATAGTTACTGGAACCAGTGAGGCTCTATACCGTTCTCTGTACCGGTCAGTAATCCGGTAGGTTTCGTGTATTAAATGCTCAATGATAACTATTTAGTACCTGTTTGAATCAAATATTGGCATACCAGTATCTGAAAACCAGTATACCGGTCTCAGCACACATAAACATGTCTGCTC